>PVLD010010502.1:0-70473 GCA_004027595.1 Dinomys branickii | reverse complement strand
AACTGTCTGACTAAATTTGCATGTCTGTATATGGGTCCATACATCTACAATTCGAAGATATCAATGGATAAAGCAACAACTACTGTTGAGACCATATCACCTTGTCTATAGATTAGTTGTGATTGTACTATTTTCTATGATAATGGGTGTCTGTTTGTCAATATGTTTTTGTACTTTTATGTTTCTAAAATGAAAAAAATAAAAAAATAAAAAAATAAAAAAAAATATTTTAAGGGGCACAAAGAATGGAATTAAACTACAGTGTAATTCTCTTTGGCTAATCAAAATGTTTCTATTATACTGTGATTTAAGATAAGGGTAGACATAAAAGGTTTTTTAAAAACTAGTAATTCTTCTTCAAGAAATAATCTAGCCCTTGTAAAATAACAGAAGTGTTATAAGTTAAAACATCAACACATGCAAAATAACATCTTACAAATTGAATATATAATTTCCAAGCAAAATGTTAAACAAAAGCATTCATTTTAATATTTACTACTTAATGTATGCTAGTGTTATAGGCACTGAGGATCTAAAATTCATTTTTTTAAAAAGATGGAGGCTAGCAACTATGAGGGGCACAGTACAAATATTTAAGTATAAAACAAAATCATCAACACTATCTCTACACAAAATGCCGCGCACGAGAAGAGCCAAGTCTACCACGCTTCACGGGAGGGAAAGGGCAAGGAAGGGCAGCCCAGAGGACGTAAGCGCCCTGGGGCCGGCGGCAGGGCCTAGCTCCTTCACCGCTCACCTTCTCATCCGCTGTGTGAAGGGAGGTCGCTGGAAACGATGGGGGCTCCCCAAGAATGTGTAATGTCCTATGGACAGTGGATGTCTGTGGGCCTCCTGATCCTGCGTCAGCTTTCAACCTGCTGAGCGGCTCAGTTATTACATGTTTTACATATGCAGATTCTAAGAGAGGATTTTTTGGTCTTTACAAGTAAGTTAGGATTTTTAAATGCAGCATCATTTAATTTTACATGCTAAATGTTGCCTACCTCAAGGAAGTCTAACAATTCATGGTCTGCCCAGAAGCCGTTAACTACCAAAAGAAGCCTCGTGGGTAAGAAAGCATCGTAAGAAAGAGCCACAAGTAGTGCAGAAGAGAAAATACTACCAAGACATTCTATCATCTGGATGCTCTGGAGCACTGTTAATACCTCCCACTTCTTTTTTTTAATTCCTTGGAAAAATCCTCTTGCTTATTTGATTAAACAAAAATAAAATAAGCTTCAGAGGAACAATCTTAAAGTCCAAAGAGACACCACCTTTGTTTTAAGGCTGTGGTAGCTAATACAGTATGTCCTTGCTACCTTCTCTAGCCTCCCCGTGGATCACGGCCTAAATGGGATGAAAGAGGTAACTATACCAAAAACAAGAAAGTAAGATTTGCTAGAAAAATCTCTTTAAGGAACCTGCATATGAGACAGGAAAACATAGGAATCAAGATAAACTAGATTATGATAAATCAATTTTGTGCAGCAGGAAGAGCTGGATTTCTACTAAAGTAACATAGAAGGCAGCATGCTTCTGCATAGCTTCAGAGATGGTAACATGTGCTAATATGGGGAATTCTGCACACCAAGAAAGTTGACTATGTCACCAGCAATTAAACAGTAAAACTTTGGTCAAGCACTTAAGGTAACTTCAAGTTATGGGACTGAAGAAGTATTAAATCAATTTCAAATTTCAACTAAATATTCTGGAAATTGTCCTGGATATCATTGTTCTTTGTGTTCAGCTTTTCATAATTTTCATGCCTCACTTTATATGACAAAAATCCATTAAGTAGGGTATAGATTTCCAGAAATACTGAATTGCTCAAATTCTGGACTCCTACACTCATACAAGCTTCACTGACTACACATGCTTTCACAGCCAGATGCTGGAGGGATTACGCTCGTCCTGTGTAACTCAACTGGAAGAGAACTCTTGACAGTTTGAGCCTGGCTCTCTCTAGACTTTGCCCCATCCCTTTTCCTTTTATTGATTTTTGCTTTGTAGCCTTTCATAAAAACATATTACTTCTGAAAAAATAATTCCGGATTACTATCTTTGTATACAAAATGCAGCATTACCGTTTTCCTGTCTGATTACAAATTTATACTGAATACATTTTTCTGAGCTGAAATTTGAAGGATTAAAAAGAGCACCTGATTCAAGCTTCGAAAGTCAGAATCTACTTCTGGCTGATGACAGAAAAGAAGACAGATCAATATAGGAAAAAGTATCTATTCTGTAAGAAGGGGAGATAAGCCAGGGCACTTAGGTGGGTATCTAACAAATGCAGGAGTAATCCTGTGCTAGTGATAAAAGAATCGACCTCAGCTGTAGAGTAACTTGAATACATGCATAGCCAAAGTAAATGATTACACACACAAGATGCATTTAGGGTAAAATTCTCATACAAAGAATAGTTCATATATGGCAGAGCTGGGGGAAAAAAAGGTAGAGAGCTTGACTTTGAACCAGCTAAGTACCTCTGAGGCTGCCCTATGGACTACCTTCAACTCTATCAAACACCACAGGAAAGTACACTGTCTAATATGGCAGCTACTAGTTCATGAATACATACTGGAGAATACTGTTTCTAAGACCAAGGATCACTCCAAACATCTAAGTTTGTGTCTTCCTTTTTAAATAGTGGCCTTACTAATGTGGTAATCCAAATAGCTACATTTCACATATAATGAAGGGGGTCCCATTTTCCTATGTACACAGAGACATTAACATATCAGAATCTGTCCTTACTATTATTTGAAAATGCCAAAGGCCATGCATGTTGCTACAGTGGAGGGCAAACAATGATGAGATATTTGTAAACCAAGCACAAGGAGAAGTAACTCCTCATCTCTATCTTATAATTGTGTTTTATTTTCTTCATGGTACTATAATCTGAAACTATGGCGTCTTCTTTTTCGCTCAATGTCTTAATATGAAATACTCTGAATAATTTGTGGGGGAACAGTGCTGAAGATGGAACCCAGAAACCACAGTTAAGAATAAAAGTGGTAAGGTAAGATGTATTACAAATGAAAGGTTTATTGCTATAAAAATAACACACCTAGCCAGGGATATAGCTCCGTGGCACAGCACCTGCCTAGCAAGCACAAGGTCCTAAGTTCAATTCCTGGTACCACAAAAAAAAAAAAAAAAAGAAAGAAAGAAAAATAACACATCTAACACCATCAAAAGGCTTTCCAAATTATTTCTATGAACACAAAGAAAATTGAATGACTCATTCTGGTATGTACCGTATATCTCACCAATCCCCTAAAACACTTACAGTACACACATATTGGAATAAATGTCACCATAAAATAAAGTATTGAAAATGCTCAAAAGAGCAGGCTAAGACCACCTATCCTTGGAACAACCTGCATACAAGGCTGTTCCTTAGCTGCCACTGGGAACATAACCATTAAGTAGTCCCCTACACTGATAGAAAACTTCTTCCAAAAGGAAAGGGTGACCTACTGTGCCTTCCGCATTTATGCAAAACATGGATTCTGTCAAACATTTGATCCTTTATACCTGAATTTTGGTAGGTGCTAGGAAGAGGCCTGTGTGATCAACCCCCAATAAAAATGCTGGGTTTTTTAATGTTGGGCCAAGTCTCTACTGAGTTTCCTTGGTAGACAACAGTTTGCACATGTTGTCACAACTTGTTGCTGGAAGAATTAAGTGGGTACCATGGGACTCTACTGAGAGAGGACTAAAATACTTCCACCTGATTCCCTTTGCTAATTTGTAATTTGGCTCTACATCTTTGTTTTGCTGTAACAAATCTTAGCCATGACTGTGATTATATGCTAAATATTATGAGCCCTTCCAACACGGAGTCAGTTTGGGGAACATAAAACAAAAGACAGTGTTTGGGATTGTTAAATTACCTAAGTAATCTATCTAGGTTTATACATTAAATACATATTTTTCACATTTGCAGAGGACAAACGATTCATGAACATATTACAAGACAGAGCAAAGTTTCAAAAAGACAGCAGTGACGAAGACAACTCTCTCAGGTTTAGGGAGAGAAGGACAAGTAAGATGTGCTAGCTTCCCATTACTATAACAAATGCCTGAGATAAGCAGCTTAAAAGGAAAAAAGTTTGATTGTCGCTTAAAGTTTGGGAGATTTCAGTCCATTGTCAGTTGGTTCTATTGCTTTTGGTCCCGTGGAAAAATAAAACATCCTGACAGGAGAACATGGTAGAGGAAGCCGCTCGTTTTACTGCAGCAAGGAGGGGGATGTAGAAGGTGCAGGGCCCATCATCCCTCCTGAGAGCGTGCACTTAGTGATTTAAGACCTCCCGCTGTACCTCAACTCAAAGTTTCTATCACCTCCCAGTAGCACCAGCATCCTGAACAAGGCTTTTATACATGGTCCTTTGTGAGACACTCCTGATCCAAAGTACAGTAATGTGTAAAACTGGGGTGTTTTTTTGTTTTTAAGACAGGGTCTCACTATGTAGTTCAGGCTAACCTTGAATTCACTATGTAGCCCAGGGTGGCCTTGAATTCACAGCCATGCTCCTGTCTCAGCCTCTCAAGGGCTGTGATCACAGACATCGACTATCATGCCTGGATAAAATGGTTTTTAAAAATACAAACTATTACACATATAGGAAGAAACAACATATAATGAAGCAGGAGTGGAAAAATATGTGAGTTTACATTTTATTTTCTGAATAAAATATAAATAGCACAAATCTAATTAATTTCTTCTTGGCTGAATAAACAGCAGTACAGTGTATAAATAAGGGGAAATGATACCCTCACTCTTACCTGTCACTGGTCATACTACACGTAAAGCATATGTTCAGCTTTGAGAGTAATTTACAGAAGGGTGTATTATAACTTTCTCAAGGACAAGCTGATGATGAGCTTCAAGCTCACATTTTGAGAATGGTTCAAGACTAAGAGAAGACTTGATAAAAATAATGGTTCTACTAAGGTATACAAAAGGTTCTTAGGCAAAAAAGGAATTTTAACTTTTGCATATAATGTCAGAAGTCAGGAAGATACTAAAAATTTCAGCTAAATATAAAGAAGTATTACCCAAAAGCCAGAAATACACGAAAAAGAATTCATTTTCCTTACACATGCACCAGAGAATTCTTTACAATTTCACTGAGTGTAGACTATGGAAGGAAGAATTGGGCCAAAGTGGATAGATATACTAAATGATAGCTATATTAAATAATCAGACAAGACTGAGCACATTCAGGGTGGTATGGATGTAGACTATTAAATAATCTTCAACTCTGCCAAAATATTTTTTTCTGTATCTTCTCCATTTATACAGTAACAAAAAGACAGAGGCGAAAAGAATTTTTCAAGCCACCCACACCCTCCAATGAGCTGGAGTGAAAGGGACGGCTGGAAAGAAATTCAAGAAACATGATTAATCCTAACAATTAAATTCGCTTAGCTCAAAAATACAAGGCTTACTATATACAAAGCATTTTGTGCTCTGGTCAACAAATAATGGAGTAGTCACCACATACAAAGGAAACTGTGGTAAAACCAAAGAGATGAAAAGGGCAGACTGAGAAGAAGACATACAGTCCGGTATGTCTGCCTGCTTCTGAGACTCTCACATCGGGTATGACCGCCATAAGGTGGTAACGCCACACACTCATTTACCGCGCTCCACTCACCACTGTAACAACTACACCCACAGTTCTGAAGGTTAGGGGAGCAGGAAGTACTAAATCCGGGCCTGGAGTCCTCAGTCATTAGCAGTTAAAATCTTACGTCCACAAACTCTTCAAGGACATAGGCCTCAACATATTTTCCTCCGTTATGAAAAACCACTACTTTATCTGCAGAGGCCAGGATGAATGTCACTGTTACAACAGATGCAGAAGAATACGCAGAAAGTTCTAAGCTTTTCTCAGAGTGTAGCACACACAAGGTACAATAAAATACACAATGCCAAAGACAACACAATGCTAATAATGGAGAATGGCACTGACAGAATTCATCCTTCTGAAAATAATACATAGCCTTAACAAAAAACTTAGCACAAAGTATATGCTAAGTTCTTAAAAATGAGAAGATGATGTAAATGCAAAAGACTTCTGAAATAAAGAATTTGGGACAATGTCGTTTAAAAGAGATTCCACAGATCAATCCTGTTTCACATATCTTCCATTTTATTTTTAACTTGTAGTGCAGGGAAAAAAATTCCATGAAGAACCAAAGATGAAGTGAAAAACTAATTCCCTTAATTCATTTATTAATGTAGAATTGCTCTTGGCAAGTTGGTAGGAGAGCACTGAAGTTAGATACGTTATTGGTGTGAAGACAAACTCACTTGCTCCTTTGGAAAGCAATTTGGCAAAACGTATGAATAACCTTAAAATATCTTCATAGAATAATATGAGACAAATATAAATAAATACATTTAGAAACCTTAGAAACCCCTACATTCAGGAAAGTCATACACCATAGGGGGAAAAGAAAGAAAAATAAAGTCAGCAATTCTTATCATAACTAATTATATGTGGGTAAAGGAACTATGCATGATTTACTGCTTTATCTTTTAAATACCCACCTAACTTCCTTCAGGAGCAGTACTTCTTTAAACATTAAAAATAAAGACAACAAAAATGAATCATAATTGGAGAAGAAAAAGATGATGTTATTTGTATAAGAAGACAGGAATTAAGAGAGGTAGAATTTAGAAACAAATTTAGAGAATTAGTAACAATTAATGCTTTGAAGAGTAGTCAGAAATTAAAAGGTGTGAGACAGGAAAAGGGAAGTTGGTGGATATATATAAGAAAGACACTATTTTTTGACTCAAATGATCTCTACAAGAAATCCCTCTGTTCTTCTCATAATCCCCTGCAGTGACTGTTCTGAAAAGGGCAAGGGGTCCTAATGCATCTTTGAAATCTTTCATGTAAAAATCAAACTAATGGAAATATCACATTTTACTATAGTTTAATATACTATTTTACCTAATATTATGCTATTCATTTTTTAGAAAAACAGATAATCAAAAAATTATTAAGGTATTCACTGAGACTACATGGGTTCAAATGATGGCTGTACTACACGAGTGCTTTCGAACAGTACTCAGTCAATAAAAACACATGTAAGGGTTTGCTTTTATTCCAATTAAATACTGTTTGCCTTTATTCTAATGAAATATTGAAGTGTACGGTCAAAATAAATGTCACAATCATTTATTCATTTTCTCACCCATTTACTAAACTTGAAGGAAAAATTTTCTAATGAATTAGTTTAAAACAACAATACTCAAGGCAGGTCATGACCCGATGACAGCACAGTTCCCAGCTGAATGCTGCCGAGAGAACCAGGTATTTCCCATCTATTTCTTGGGGACAGAGCAGGTGACTCACAACCCTGCTGCTATTACAGTCTGAGTCTCTGCTCTTCATGTGCCTGGTGCAGACAGGAGCTCTTACCATGGTTCGCCTTCCTGGTGCATGCCAAGCGCTGAGTGAGGTACAGGTACGGGTGATCCATGATGTGCTGACACCATGGTTCAGGTCTGGGCTTCACCTGTGCCCTGCCTTCCTGGAGGTCACACACAAAGTAAGTCTGTGATCACTGCTGGTGCAGCCTGCATCACTCCGCTGCGCAGCCTGTACTGACTGGAGACACAGAATCAGGTGGTCCACAAACTGTTGACCCTGCAGTTCATATCTGCATTTTGCCTGTATCCTGAACTGCCTGGGGTCACAGGACCACTGGTCCAGGACTGTGCAACAGGTACAGCCAGATTCTGGGTCATACACATGCCTTGAACTGCAAGGGGTGGCTGGATCAGACCATCTGCCATCAACTGACATCACAGTTCATGTCTGAGACCTGGGAGAACTAGTTACACTTCAGCATCTACTGAAAGACTCCAGCTTAATCAGCGCATCTCAGCAGACACTGAAGGGCAAGCCTGAACAACAGGAAAACTAGGGCCACTAGCGACCTTTGCTGAATTGCCAGAGAACAGGGAGACTGAGCATTCTGCCTTGGGCATCAAACATGACAAGGCGAGGGCTAAAAATGCAATCTCAGAACTCTACCCCACTCAGAACAAGTCCAGGAGACATCAACATAGGAGAACTTTGTAAACACACATCTGAAACTGCTGAAATGATTGCAGCGGAAGTAAAGAAACGACTCCATCAGGTCACAGAAGAGATCAGATCAGGCTTAATATCTCAGGCAAAAAATGAAATAACAATAATAATGACAGAAATGCTCCACACATCTAGAGAAGAAACAGATAAAAAAATAGAAGAACATAGGCAACAGAGGAAACGTTACGAGGATTATAGGAATGAATTAGAATGCATGAAACAGACTCAAAGATATTTCCAGGAAATCAAAACTTGCAAAACTTCCTGAATGAAGCTGAAGATACAATTTCAGATCTTGAAGACAGCATGGCTGCCAGCAATTGTTAAAGGAAGGATCTCTTAAAAGTCAACAAGGATCCAGGAAAAATCAATTCAACAGCTGCAAGACGAGGCAAAGAAAAATAATGTCAGACTAATAGGAGTCAAGGAAACACCAGGAGGTGACACAAATGACATAAAAATATTTGCAGAAATAATAGTAGGAAACTATCCAAGCATGGAAACAGAAACTGAGATACAGTAAATGAGGCATACAGAACTCCTACTAGTCATAACCACAATAAAACTATACCTATATAATACCCAAGATATCAGATCTCCAGCAAAAGAACAGAATATTAAAACCTACTAGAGAAAAGAAACAGATCACCTATAAAGGAAAGTCCATCAGAATCACAGCAGACTTCTCAACACAAACCATCCAATCAAGAGGAGCTTCGAGCAAAGTATTACAGGTCCTATGACAAAACAGTTTCCAACCAAGATTAATGTATCCTACCAAACTATCCTTCAAGTTTAACAAAGAAATAAAATATTTCCATGACAAAGAGAAACACAAGAACTTCATGAGTGCCAAACCACTGTTACAAAAAGCACTAAAAGACATTCTAGATTGAAAATGACCACAATTTCAAGAAAATAGAAAGGAAACCTCAAAGAGCAAGCAAGTAAACAGGTAGAAAAAGAAACCACCAGCAAGTAAATAACATGACAATGATAAGTCAACACATATCGGTTATAAACATAAATGCAAAAGGCATCAATTCACCAGTCAAAAGAAAAAGACTAGCAGAGTGGATTAAGAAACAAAATCCAATAATATTCTGCATACAGGAAATACATTTTACTCAAAGGGAAATCCATACACTGAAAGTCTAAGGATGGAAAACAATCCTCCATGACACAGAAACTCAGAACAAAGCACGAGTAGCTATTATGTTTGCAGACAATGTAAACTTCAAACCGAGAACTATCAAAAGACATAAGGAAGGTCACTACATACTTCTTAGGGGAAAACTGCAAGGGGATGAGACAACAATCCTAAACATGTATGCATCAAATATCAGAACATCAAACTACATAAGACAAATCTTAACATACAAGAAAATCCATATAATTAATAAGACTATTGTAATAGGAGACCTCAATACCCCTTTGACATAAAGAGACTGGACAAAACATCAGCAAAGAAATAACAGATCTGAACAAAAGCTGCAAACAAATGGTTTTAGTAGATGTATACAGAGTGTTTCACCTCATAACATCAGAGTACATATTTTTCTCAGCTGCACATGGGACTTTCTCTAAAACAGACCATATAATAGCCATAGAGCATACCTACCTAAATACAAAAGAACTGAAATTATCCCATGCATATTATCTGACCACAGTGCAATGAAATTGGATATTAAGGAAAAAAGGAACTCCGAAAACTCCAAAAACACTTGGAAATTAAACAACCTCCTGAACACCTAATGGGTTACAGAAGAAAGTAAAGAAGAAATTAAAAAATACTTCCAAACAAACAAAAATGTAAATACAACTTACAGAATCTGTGGGATGCAATGAAAGCAGCCCTCAGAGGGAAATTTATAGCAGTGAACTCACACATAAGGAAAACAGAAAGAGAACAAATAGCCTAATGCTGCACCTCAAACTTTTATAAAAAGGACAAGTCAAGCCCAAAGCTCAAAGAAGGGAGGAGATTAGAAAGAGTAGGTCAGAAGTTAATGCAACTGAAACAAAGAAAACCCTACAAAAAAAAAAAATAAATCGAGTTGGTTCTTTGAAGAATAAATAAAATTGATAAACCCCTAGCCAACCTTATCAAAACAAGAATTCAAATTCATACAATAAGGAATGAAAAGGATGAGATAACTACAGACTCTACAGAAATTCAGAAGATCATTAATTCCTTTCAAAATCTTTAATCCCATAGAACAGTAAACTCAGAAGAAATGGACAGATTCCTAGATATGTACGAATTACCAAGGTTGAGTCAAGAAGATATGAAAATCCTGAACCCAATATCGATTAATAAGATTGACAATGTGATGAAAACCTTGCCAACAAAAAAAGAACCCAGGCCCTGATGGATTCATAGCAGAATTTTACAAGAAATTCAGAGATTTAGTAGCAACACTCCTCAAACGCTTCAATTAAATTGAAAAGGAAGCAATTCTCCCCAACTCATTTTTAGAGGCAAGTATTATTCTGATACCAAAACCAGAGAAAGACCCAACCAAGAAAGAACTACAGACGAATCTCCCTAAAGAACATAAACGCAAAGATAATCAATAAAATACTAGCAAATAGAATGCAGCAAATCATCAAGAAAATCATACACCACAACGTAGCTGGATTCATTCAAGGAAAGCAGAGATGGTTCAATATTCACAAATCAATTAATGTTATACACCATATCAATACAGCCAAAGACAAAAACCATAGGATCATCTCAGTCAATGCAGAAAAAGCTTTCCATCAAGTCCAACATGCACTGATGGTAAAAGCCCTATAGAAAATAGGAATAGATAGTCTTTATCTCAATCTGATCAAAGCCATCTAAGACAAACCAACAGCCAACATCATACTAAATGGACAAAAACCGAAAGCTTTTACTTTAAAATCAGGAACAAGACAAGGATGTCCAATGTCACCACTCCTGTTCAACATAGTTCTGCAAGCATTAGCCAGAGCAATTAGACAAGAGAGAGAAATAAAAGGAATAAGGATAGGACAGGAAGAAGTGAAACGACCACTATTTACAGATGACATGATACTTTACATGGAAGACCCCAAAAACTCCACAAGAAGACTCCTTGAATTAATTGACAAATTCAGCAGTGTAGCTGGATACAAAGTCAACACCCAAAAATCAATAGCATTCCTATACACAAACAACAAAGAGACTGAGACAGAAATTAAGGAAACCATACCTTTCACAATAGCATCCAAGAAAATTAAATATTTAGGAATCAATCTAACAAAAGAAGTAAAACATTTATTCATGAAAACTACCATACTCTGAAAAAAAGAGATCAAAGAGGATTTCAATGAATGGAAAAATATTCCTTGCTCATGAATAGGAAAACCAACATTGTGAAAATGGCCATACTACGAAAATCGTTATATAGATTCAATGCAATTCCCATTAAACTACCATTGGCAAACTTCACAGATTTAGAGAAAACATTCCTTAAATTCATCTGGACCCAGAAGAGACCCAGAATAGCAAAAGCAATCCTGGACAACAAAGACAAGTCAGGTAGAATTACAATCCCTGACCTGAAATTATACTACAAAGCTATTGTAATAAAATCAACATGGTATTGGCTAAAAAACAGACCAGAAGATCAATGCAACAGACTGGAAGACACAACCACAAACACACTCAGTCACCTAATCTTAATAAAAGGCCAAACAAACTCACTGGAAGAAGGATAGCTTCTTTAATAAATGGTGCTGGAAAAATTGGTTTGCCACCTGCTAAAGACTGAAAATAGACCCAAGTCTATCACCATGCACCAAACTCAAGTCAAAATGAATCACAGATCTCAACATTAAAACAGAAACACTGACTGTATTGGAAGAGAAAGTAGGTAAAAACCTTGAAGATATAGGGGTAGGCAGAGAATTCATGAACAAAAACCAAACTACCCGTGAAATACTTCAAAGACTGGGTTATCATCCTACTAAAAAGTTTCTGCACATCTAAAGAAATTACCCACAGAGTAAAAAGAAAACTCACAAATTGGGAAAAATTCTTAGCTGGTTGTCCCTTGGACATAGGTCTTCTAACTAGAACACATAAAGAATTAAAAGACATCAGCCCCTCCTAATTCAAAGACCTAATCCAAAAATGGGCAGCTGAGATGAATGCATACTTCTCAGATAAAGAAATACAAATGGCAAATAAATACATGAGAAAACGTTCACCATATTTTTCATTTGAGAAATGCAAATTAAAACAACATTGAGATTTCACTTCACTCCACTAAGAATGGCTATCATTAAGAAATCAACCAATAACAAATGCTGGTGAGGCTGTGGAGAAATAGGAACTCTTCCCCACTACGAGTGGGAATGCAGACTGATGAAACCACTGTGGAAATCAGTTTAGAGATTCCTCAGCAAACTAGGTCTGTAGGTCCCATTTAATTCAGCTAGTCCCCTTCTGGGTATTTTCCCAGATGATCTGAAAACATCATATCACAGTAATACATGTGCACCCATGTTCATAGTGGCACAATTTGTAATTGTGAAATTGTGGAAGTAACCCAAATGTCCATCTGCTAAGGACTGGATAAAAAAATTGTGGTACTTTTATATAACGGAATATCACTCAACTATAAAGAAAGATAAACTCGAGGCTTTTATAGGTAAATGGTCACAACTAGAGACCATACTCCTAAGTGAAATAAATCAGACCTGCATGTGTAAGCAATGTATTGTCTCACTGGTATAAGAACCTGAAAGAGTGAATAAAAACTAGGAAGTAAGACATTGTGAAATGAAAGGAAAATGATCAAAAATAATGGGCACCTGGTGCTTGGGATAGGAGAAGGGAAATGATGTATATATGATTAGCTACACAGGAGAGCTAACAGTTGTACTACTCTCTTCTATTGCTTTACTGAAAGGCACAGTTAATGATTGCTTGCTTCATCGCTATTGCATGTCTTTGTTGTCCTGAGAAACCACTTTGAAGATATCAATAGTAACACAGCAAGCACTGTTAACTGCCTACCACTTTGTCTATAACTTTTTATTGTTTGTATTGTTCTTATGCTATTTTGTAAATAGAGGCCTGTTTGTAATAAGTTTTCTTCTTTTATTTTTAAAATAAATTAAAAAAAAAAAACAATAGTACTCCCCAGGAGCCAGGGATATAGCTCAGTGGCAGTGTCTGCCTCACAAGCACAAGGTTGTGAGTGCAATTTCGTGTACCAAAAAAAAAAAAGTACTCACCAATTCAATAATTAGTATATAATGTATTGAACCCTTTGGATTTAGTGATTCATCAAGCATTTTTAAACTGCTTAATTTGAGTCAGACATAACGGTGCATGCCTCTAATCTCAGCATTAGGGAAGCTGAAGCAGGTGAATCACTGTGCATTCAAGACCATCTTGGGCTACAAACTGAGTTCAAGGCCAGCCTGAATTGCACAGTAAAACCCTATCTCAAAAAGAGAAAAATAAAACAGATTCTTTAATTTGGGGTAAAAATCAATTTTGACTCATTTGAAACTGCTTTATATTCACATGTATTAGTTGCCAACATCAAAACATAAAACTCCTACCGCTATAATAAATCTTAGCCATGAATATGACATCTATTCATATCTAATTTACAAATTACCAAGAAAATTTCATATACATCAATGTCAAATTATAAAATCTCCTAAGTCATACACACTTTAGAACTATATACGTATTTGACTCTACTACTGTATCTTCAGTTATTATAGTTTTGTTTTACTGCTTCATGGAATACTACAACAGATGCTTTTTGTTGTATAAGTCTATCAACTCATTTACTGACAAGAAGTTTAATAAATCCTACTGTTTGATGATTATATCCAAAGTTATTATTGACTCCACATATAAAAGTAAAGAGAAACATGATATTATTAGTTCAATAAAGATAACAAATTTTATGCACAAAGATATAACCAAATAAAAAGGAGCTAAGTAAGTATGTAGATCAACTAACTATATAAGGTTAAACACTACTTAAAAAGAGCAGATCTGTGTTTCATAGACGAAATACAGTTGACAAACTGCTGGAATCATAGAGAAAGAATTTTTTACCTGTATGTCAAAAATTTTCGTGATGCCTGGATCAATCAGGCTAAAATCAATAATCAGTCTTTCTTTTAAAAAACCCTTTAGGAATTATAAAAACACAACATTCTATTATTCCTGACTCCATTTTCCTCATTGGACAGTGAATCACTTGAATATTCTCTATTATGATTCTAAAACATCATGGGTAATTCCACCCAAGAATGGCACTTTGAAATCGAGTATGTTTACGTGTATCCATCCATCCATTCTGTTTATCCAGTATCTGTCTGCAATGTGTAATAACTCTGGGCATTAGGAAATTTTCTGGCATACAGGTAAAGATCTAAATATTGATTACACTCCTCTGCAATTCCAGTAATTTATCTACTAATATGTTTTCATTAAAATAACTTTGAGATGAAAAGTAATTAAACCCCAATAATGACTACAATTGAGAATGCAAAGTCTATAATTTGAGTACAAGTGAAGCATTCAAACACCCACATACATGCACACAAATTTATTTGCCCTATGTCACCCCTTGATTCCAAAACCATAAAAGTAAATCAAGTTAAAGTTCTCTAACAAATGTTAATGGTTTGTCCAATTACAATTATTAAATCTCATTGAAAAACAGAGAAAGTAGGGGTAGATGTGACGCTGATAATTAAAATAACAGAAGCTATCACAAAACCACTTGGTAGTATCACCTTCTAAATATAAATTTCCAAAATTTACTTTTCCTGATTCAATTCCAAATAAATATATCTAAAAAGTCAGTAGAGTTTTAAGATTGCAGACAATTCCTACTTTTCTTTAAATTGCCTTAGGACAACATAAGTAGGGAGTAAGATAAAATTAATTTGTAGGATATTAAGTTTTCTTCAAAGTCTGCTTTAAAAGAGCAAAAAGGTGGATGTGTATCTTTTTATTCTTTTTGACTACTAAGTAAATTAGACTTTAAAATAATTAATGCTAAGAACACTTTACAAGAACCATGATACAAATTATATTGAAGTTATTTTCTTATATAAAAGAAATTATACTCTATTTTGATACTGATTACTTCAACAATTCTATGTAAAGTTTGTTTTGGGGGATTTTGCAAGGTTTTGAAACAAGGTCTCCCTATGAAGTACAGGCTGGCCTTGAACTCACAACAATCCTTCTGCCTCACCCACCAAGTGCTGGGATCACAGGCATGCACCACCATCCCTGGCTCTAAGTAGAATTTTAAATTTTTCTTTGCCAAAATAAAATTTTAAAAGCCAAATATAACTTAGGCTGTTATATTAAAAATGGGATTTTTCTACCTGTTCCTTACCAAGTTATATTGTAATCTCCAAATTTATCACATAATATCAATTTTACCAATTTAGTGTAATTATAAAATTCCTGAAAGAGTAAATGGAAAAAGTATGACAGCATTAGTAGCATAAAACGTGTGATGTAGTAATACCTATTTTAAACTCTATCAGAGCGCAGGGTCCTGAGTTCGATCCCCAGTACCGCAAAAAAAAATAATAAACTCTATTAGAAATATAAAAAGTTTTCAAATTGCCATTTACATAGAATATATATATATATATAAACATATCTTTATATCAAAGCATAATGTCAGACAAATGCATTGTTTAGCTCTGCCTAGCTCCACATTTAGTTGAAAAATACAACCTGAATTTTAGAGAAGAAACTAAAAGGTGGACTATTTTTGTGCTTCACAATTAAAGTAAGGCCACCACCCTGAATTACACACTATGTTTTGGCATTTTTTAACTTTCATCAACCTTATTTACACTTAAGCAGAAAATAAGTAGAATGGAAATTTCTAAAATCAAAGGCAAATGAGTTTCATAAAATTTGGGACTTTTCTATATTTAAAAACATGTGGGTTTCACAAACTTCAAAGTGGAAGAAGGTGGTATTTTTGGAAACATTAACGATCAATGAATTAATTCCATCTAAGCTGGCATTATCGATCTTTAAGTTGTGGTGGTAATAAATACGGCACCCATAAAGATAAGAAAGCAGCTACCACAGTCTGAACACTTTCTGTGTGCAAGGAGCTGTGCTGAGGACACAAGCTACAAAATCTCATTTAGTCTTCAAATCCATCTGAACAGGGAAGAACAAGTCTCTGACTCTATATATCAATAAGAAAACTGATGTTTTGGAACATTCAGTATCTTCTTACCTAAGGCCAAGCAGCTCATGAGGGCCAACATTTCAGCCCAGGTTTCATATAACTAGGAAGTTATTAATCCTTTAAAATACTGCATAACTTTAGAATCAACTACAGAAATCAAAGACTCCTTCAGTGATGGAACACAGCATTATTTTTTACTATCACTTATGACCAATCTGGACAGCGACTACAGAATACAATAGAATGACAGCAAAAACAGTTATGCTACCTATTTTTAAAACATATTAATCTAAACGAGAGTAGTTTCAAAATAAGCATTACTTTATCATGTAAACATAGTAAAATGTAAAAGGAAAGCAGCTGCCTGCACAAGAGGTGCACATAAACCACTGCAGTAAGCAAAGAACCTAAAGCAGAAATTGCCTGACTCAATCTCCTTTCAGTGCAATAAGGCCTTTCTTCACCATTCTTTGCCTTCAAAAGACTTCTTCAAAAAGAAATTCAGAGAGATTTGAAAAACTATTCAAGGAAAACTGAACAAAAATGAAAAAAAAAAATAATATCAGGGAGATACCATGCCCTCGAGTTTCAGTTTGCTTAAAGACTAAACTGGTTTGAGCTTCTCAGACTGCTGTTTTAATAAAGGGAACTTACAGGATCAAAGAAAAAGATACCACTACTAAAGACTTGTGTAATTCTTTTGTTATATAAAAAAAGTAAAACTCAGAGAGATTTTGTAAGAAAGAAAGTATAGACAGAAGTGAAAAGGTCTGACGGCTTTTGCAAAGGAAGCAGGGCAGCGCAACAGTAAGTGTACAGGGCTGGCTCCAGGCCAGCTGAGTGTGCAGGAACCTCTGTCACTGATTAGTTGAGTGACCTCGGATACATCATTTTTCTTTCATTTCCTCAAGTCTAGACTATGAATAACAATACTGCCATCTGTACTGAAGATTAAGTGTGGTGAAACATGTAAAATTCAACACTAAGCCTGGCACACAATTGTTGTTCATTTTCATGAGAAAATGCAAGAGAACATAATAGCATGGCTTCAAGCTTCCTGAGTATCTTCAGAGTCTCTTCAAACTATACCTAAACTCGATACTAAAGGAATCAAAATTTGATTCAAAAATAATGTATGTAATGTTGAATACTTTATGATATCTGAAAAATCAGCAATGCTATGTTGCCTTGAACATCTTATTTTCCTTGAACTGATTTGAATTTAAAAGGCACACTTCCACTCATGCAAGGGTCCACTGGCAAACGGAACAAGAATGAAAATAAACCCCCATGACAGAAATCCGAAACAATTAGGTTTTAATTCCCGAAGAAGTAAACTCTTCATTCTTGCATTTATTAAACTGAAGCAAAGTTTAATTTTGATATATAGAATACTGTTTTATTATTCATTTTAAACTTTTCTTATGTTTAAAAAATACACAGGGGTTCAGAACAACCTCAATAAAATGACATTCTTGGTAAATGACCTCTGAAGTCAAACCACCAGTGTGCAAACATGGTTGGCTTCTAAATTAAAGACTCATAGGCACATTTCATTAAATGCATTTCATAAAACAAGGAAATTATAATGTTGAGAAGAGAAATACTCAGTAGTGCTATATAAAATGTCCAACTTACTTACAATAAAAAGTAAGGTATAGATGTTCTACTGCTTTCACCTGCTTCATTGTTATTTCCTTTAATGCCACTTTACTGTATCTAAATGCCTGACTCCTTATTACATAATCTCAGCACACTAAAAAATAAGTTCATCTCTACATCTGAAGACAGGTCATTATAAAATACAATACTGATAGCTCTTAGCTGTATTTGCTAATTTAATTAAGTATATTATATAATCTCAGCAGTACTAAGAATGCACCTTCATCTAATATAAATATCTAAATAACAACTACATAAAAGTATTTTCCTTTCAAAATAAGTTCTTGTATATACTTTTCTCAATGTTGACAACTTAACATTGACTTCTGTATTGTGCTAAGAAAACATTAGGCACAGATCACATAATATAACTTTACATTTTCTTTGTTTTAAAAATATAGTATGTGCAAATGAATATTACACAAATGACTAGTGGATACAACAGTAAGCAATTATAGACCTTACACAAAAAGTTAATGTTTTACTTTTCAAAAAGGGCATTCCAAGTAGCATTAAGAGTGATACACCACTACTGAGTATGCTGCATGTGAATCAGAAGTAGTTGTGGGTTTTCTTTAAAAAAAAAAAAAGCCCTACTACAGCAAAAAATGACAACACATTAGGCACATGAACTAACTTAAAAGAAACAAGGTAAAACTGTTCCAGAAATCCATTAAAAATATTTGACCCAGTCTCCCCAATAGGTGACTACATTGCTTTATTGGAAGGAATAAATTATTTAATATTATGATTGCTTTATACATTAGCTTCTTTCATTATCTACAACACTTCAGGAGTAAGGATATGATTTAGATGGGGAAAAAAGGGAAAGAAAAAAAATAATAGATTGTTAGAAAAGTGGGAGAAAAATCCATTTACCCAGAAGAAACAAAACAGGGTTTGTTTGTTTGTTTGTTTGTTTGCAGAAGAAAATTTGGGCTGCAGAGAAAATTATAAAAACATGAACAAAAAGGTTGTATGACAGACCATAAAATACAATGCTTACTGTGAATCTTCCATGAAGAAATCACTTATGGTTTATAGATTGGTATGTTTAAAAGTATACTTGGATACAAAAGGTTGTATCTGGCCACATATATAATATGTAGCATTCTTCTGTAAAGGGCAATTTATGTTAATAATTTTTACGAACACTAAGAGTGAGACATGTGGAAGGAAACAAAATGAAAGACAAAGACAGAAGCAGAAAATACAGACAGAAAGGCAGGTGCCAAGGGGCTTGCTTACGTCCTACAGGGGACTTGAGATAGTTTTCCCATCCTCAGTACCGAATTTTTCTTATTACTGCACATTTACGTTCATACACTAACTCTCTCATGAAATTACCCTGTACACATCCTTTCCTTCAGTTTTCTCCATGAAAAAGGTAGAAAAAAAAAAGAGAGGGAAGGAGGGAGAGATCTTTAGTGTCATCCTTCATTTTACAGTGAACTATTCAAGTAAATATTTCTCTGGTGGCAACCTTCCAGATGAATCAAGAATATAATCCAAACCCACTGTCAGATTACATTTGATTTACTGTCCAAGTCTCTTCAAATGGAACAAGAATTCGCCCGTTTCCTAGGTTTGGGGTCTCGTGCTCCCTGATCTCTCACACATATACACGGTGTGCACATTGTCTCAGAAAGTCTTCGGAGGCCTAGCCGGAAAACACTGTTGGAGAGGCTGTATATCACACAGTTACAAAAGCTATTACTTATAGCCAGCCAGGTTGTTAAGAAGGACAGTGTAGGATTGTCCAAGACTCGGGAGCTTTCCAGAAGAAAGTAAATAATATAGGGGAGCCACAGCATATAAAATACACTGGTTATTCTAAATAAAACCATGGCATAGCGTCGGTCAGGGCTATGTCCTGTCTCTCTGGAAGCATCTACTTCATGGCTAGGGAATCGGGCCCTTCGGTCATTTATCTCTTTGGTGTGCTGCCGGCAAATTCTGAAAATGTGAAAGTAAGTGAAGCAGACAACAAAGGCAGCAGGAGCATAAAGTAAACAAACAATAAACCCAGTAAAATAGGCACTCGTGAGCCAAGAGGTGGCACACCATTCAAAGATGTCACCATGGTAACCAGGTTTCCCCCAGCCAAAAAAGGAAGGCAAAAAAATTAGGCAGGAATAGATCCAGATCAAAATAATGCAAGTTCTGAGGCGACAAGGGGTGACCAGTTGATTGTAGGAAAGAGGCTTGGTGATTGCAAGATAGCGATCCACACTGATGCAAGCAAGACATGCCATAGAAACACTTTTTAGAACTGAGATGATATATCCAAAAACCTGGCAAGTCAATGACTCGTGAACACCTGTGGAGTAGTGAAGAAGTGAGAGAGTAGGAACCAAGCAGCTAACTCCAACGAAGAGATCAGCATATGCCATCGTCTGTATAAAATAGCTGGTAGTATAGTGATGTAACAGTGGAGCACAGTGAAAGACAAAGATGACCGTTAAATTCCCAGCAATGATTAGGAATGTCAGCAAGACAATAACAACTGTCTCAAGGATGCAGACATCCACCGAACTGTAGTGGCCAAATCCAAGTGGGCAAGAGTGACGCTCAGACACATTCACACTGTCACTGGTCATGTTCAGGATCTTCCATTCAGTCCACCTGGATTCATTCATGGCTTAGAATGAGAGGAACTTGCAGTCTTTTCTCCAGCAAGCAGGTGCCCTTTCCAGCATCTGTTAAACTCTGCACGCAAGTGCCTCAGAACCTGCTTTAGCAGTCAGTGCTTCTGTTACAGCTGAGTATCCCAGCGTGCTCAGGTCTCTTCATCAGCCTTAGCTCACCACTGACACATCTCAGCTTTGGGGGATAAGAGAAGAGGGTAAGCTAGAAAGGTGAAAAGAGGTCTTTGATTAGCTTCCTCGGTGCTCTCAAATAACTTTTTGCAGACACAAGGCACTTCTAAAGAAAATACTGCAGATTTATTACCTTGTGCTATAAAAAATTAAATGTGCAAAAAAAAAAAAAACAGCTGCCAAGAGAAGGAAAGCTTCCGTGTGTAGGCTGTTTTTCTCTCTTAAGAGAGGTAGTTTCTTAGGGATCAACTATGAAAAAAGAGAAAAGAAAGTCTTAAATTGTCTCAGACTTCCTGCTTCATCTATGAGGAAAACGCATTCATATTTTAGAATTCAAATAATTAAGAGCTCAGATTTGGTTAAAAAGCTAAGAGAAACTTCACTGTGGCAAAGAGTGTCCTTGGCTCAGTTCAGGTTTGATGCTGATGGGTCAACTTTGCGATCCATTTCCCCCTCGTTTTTTTAAGGTAAGAAAAACTCTATTGTAGTTCACTCCAAGACTCATCTTTATATGGGCACAAAGGAGTAGAATACAGGTAACAGACTCCAGACTGCCCTGTAACTCTCATGAGAAAAAAGGTATACTTCTAGTAGGGAAGGTAACATACAGTGAGAGTTAATAGATTAACACCTGAAAACAATAGGATAGACTCTCAAGTTTTAACTCTGCAGGCATTTTTAAAGCATTTTTGAGGAAAACACATTTAGTCAATCACAGCTGTGGGTGCTGCTGCCAGCAATGTACTTTATACCTCTCCTCCTCCAAAGTGAAATCTTTGCAGCCATTAACTTCAGCATCTACACCTGAAAATAACTTTCACTACTTTCTATGCTGCTTTCCTTATAATGAGCATTACAGTAAATTTTTTGCTTAAAGTCAATTCTCTTCTTCATAATCTTACACTCATACCCCATACATAGGCAAATATGGATGAAATTTAGACAACAGAAACTTTGCTATACATTGAGCTTTTTTGACTGCAAATACTATTACTTCTTACTTATTTCTAATAGGTTTCATACACTACTACCTTTCTATTTCCATTAGATTATTAACACATTAAATCATTTCTTCAACTAAATCTTCTATAAGTGGAAAATTACCTTATATTTGGAATTATGTAGCCATATGTTAAGAAACTGCCTCTTCTATTTCTGTATTCTATTTTGACCAAGTGCTCAATTAATACCAGGGCCATTAGGTACATCCTGAGATAGACTTGCTTTAAAATACCTCAAAACATCAAGATGAGTTTAAATCCTCGACTTTGAAATACTGAAAGGCTGGCAGGATAAAATCCATCCAAAAGGCTTCCAAGGTCATTCTTGTATCAGGTTAACATTTACCAAAGTCTTTTTTTTTTTTCCTTAAAGTACAGGCATTTCAGAGTCTCTTGTCACTTCTTATTCTCATAGCTTTTGAAGAAAGCGCGTACACTAGAAATAAAAACATTTTCCTTCAGGAACAATGCAGCAGCTTAACAGAAAGCATTCTTCAGAAAGTTGTTTTCTGGTGCACCGCCACACCATTCAGGGAAATTCTTCTTCCGTGATAGCCACAGGATATTCTTCCTTTTACATTCTTAGTTTCATTTATCACAAATTAGTTCTCTTGTTACAGGAATAAGGTAATGCTTCTCACCTACATTCACTCTTATCAGCTGCTAGGCTAAGCTGCTTGATTTCAGAAGTCCGATTTACTGTGATGCAGTTACCAGGATGCTGTCGGTAGATTCTTCACAATCTCTCAGTATCACTGCCTGCTTCCACCTGAGCCCAAGCCCTGCTCCTCCCTCCTCATCCTGAGCTGATGCAGAACTCACCATCAGAAAGGTGACTCGGTCCTCCTGCCCCAATCAACAACTCAGCCAATGGCTACTGCAGCTGAAACTGTCACTAGGTAACAGTTGCCAGGCACATGCAGGCTATAGACTTCTCAGCAAGCTCCGATGAAGACTGACAAAAGGAGACAATGGAACTGACCGATCCTTATAATATGCTAAAAGCATTTAGGAACTTCTAAAGGTATTTTCCCTATATTTTTTGTACAGATTATATCCTGTGAACAGTACAGGAAAAAAACTGGAATACACCTTTAAACTCTGTGGAAAAACTACCACAAGGTACTGTGACACTAAAAAAGTCAGCAGTAACCTAATGCTCACTGGCAAAAAAAACTTATTAATTATTAAATATCAGCCAAGTCTTCATGACCTGAAGTGATATGACTACTATTTTTCTATATAATACATAGTTATATTTTGATTAGAAATTAAAAGCCATTTACTCATCTATCAAACACCAGCCACACCACACAACAATACTGATGAGTTTAACATATTTAACTGTACAAACAAAGCACTAGACCTCACACTAGTATATTAAAATTTCTGCAGAGAAATACCTAAGGTCACACATGATCTGAGATGAATATACACATCAGAATAAACAGAAACACAGTTTAGTTCACTTTTTATTCTAATATATGGAAAGGGTCAAAGGATCAAAAAAATTGCTATACAATGCTTGAGCTACACATACCCAAGCTGTAAGGCAGAGATTACATATTTGCTCAAATATTCAATGAACACTGAAAACATTCACTTTTTATTTACTGCAGACAACCACTTCCCTATTCTAAACATATTTCTCATCATGTCAGCACTTTTTCAAAAAACTGATTTGAACTAATATAAAATTTATTTCGTATTTAAAATAGATCAGGAAAATTAAGTGAAAATGGAAGATAAGTACTTTTTCAGAGCACATTCTATGTGTCAGACATTGTGTTATGTGCACGATATATTTTCTCTATAGAAATGTTACATCTTTATGAAGTGAGGACTATAATTGTCGTTTGCCAAATGAAGAAAGTGGTCACTAGACAAGGTCAGCGTAGATCACCTACAATTATAAAGTTGTGAAACTCATTGAAATTGTCATTCTTAACTCCATTTTGATAAACCCGATTTTCTCTTTCCTACTGATGGCTGTCAGTTAGGAAATGTCTTAAAAGAATTCATTGAAATTTCATAAAAAATAATATCTAAAAAACAGAAAGCCCCATTCCTTTCTACATGTGTGACTGCTTTTCAGGAAGACTATGTTATTACTAAAATCTTTGGAGGATTAGGTAAAATACAGAATGATAAGCCCACTTATCATTACCAGAAATATTGATAAGACCAGTTAAAACAAAAACTGTATAATGAATACTAGGTTTGAAAGTAGATAAAGTTAATACAAAAGAACTAGAAAGTCTCACTTTACAGGGAAGCATTTTGACTTTAAGAGACACCTAAAAGCATGAGCTTTACTACAAAATAATTTCAAAATTAAATCCATCCATTATTAAATCTAACTCAAAGTCACCAAAAATTAAACATATCATTTTAAAAGTATAGACTTACACATTTAAAAATAGTTTTCAATTCTAACATCTCTAAAATTCAGGGCACAGCAAAAAATATCATTTGAAGAATTAAAACACTATATTGCTGTTTTGACACATATATTTCTAAAACAATATCTCTGGGTGTTTTTGTATCTAAAAATACTGTATATAATCCACAATTACACATACTTCTACAGACATACGAACATGAGCCAGGTTAAGAAGCAGCGTCTTTGGCTTATGAAGCCTCTTTCTTTCTTCTAACTTAAAAGAGAAAAGCCTCAATAGTTCTAACAAGGTAATTTTCTTCTTCCTAGAAACTGACTGTACTAGCCCCTGGCTTTTATTCTTTTCTATCCTTTTTTAAAATATAGTTACAATGAGAACAAATTTATAATGTGAAGCTCTGATAATAAGAGAACGTTCATATCACATATTTCCATCACTCATTATATGCAGCATTCTTTGTTTTCACATTAGGCATCATTCTTTTCGTGTTAAGGGTCATTAGGCATTTTATTATTGCCATTCTTTTTATAATCACTACCAACTACTTCTGTCCTTTCAACTGATGGATGCTAGTTAGGAAAAATCTAAGAGGAATCATTATTTGGGATTACTTCACAACTACTTCTCACAGCCAAAAGTACGTAACTTTACTAGATGACATATCACAGGCATCTGAGTTTTTTATTTAAAAGCAACAGAATATTATAACAAGTAACACAGAGAGGCTAAAGTAAACATTTTACTTTTAAGACATTTTAAAAGGTACCAAAAGGTGCATATATCCAAGCTACATCGATTTCAACACTACTCCTCCCCTCTGCTAACTTTTCCCCATTTCTACTATCATCCTACACAAGCTACAGTGATGTTAGGCTTGGACATCTGAAGTGGTTTCCAATCTGGTCTCTGAGTTGTTTATGGCTTCTTTTGAATCTATTATCCACAAAACAGACAGTACGCTCCCTCCAAAATGCAAACCAGATCATGTCACTTCCCTGTTTAGAATATTTCAGGGTTTTACGCTGAACTTAGTATAAAGTCCTAAAACATCCTATGAAATCTGGTCTTCATGTATCTGTCCAATCTCATTTCTCTTTCGCTTTATTTAGTATTCCCCAAACTGCCTTTGCCTTTCCCAGACCATCTCTCTCATCCCTAGTCCTGCATGAATTTGCTATGTTCCTGCTACTTCAGGACAGCTACACCTACTTCTTACTATGCTATCACACTTCTTTAATTCAGATGTAATCTTTTGGTCTCAGTCCAAACAATACTTTCTCTGGAGAAATTCCCCGAGTTCCTACACTCTTATGGACAAGATCCCACACTTATCACAGTTTATAATTTATTTTATTCAGTTTTATCTGGACTAGAGTGCAAGCCCCGTAAAAGAAGGAAAGACCTGCTTTGTTTGCCATTAGCTGTCAAGTGCCTATACAACCATACTAGGCACAGAATAAAAGTTCAACAAACAAGTGTTTAACATTTTTAATGTACAGTATATAAAAATGTAGACTATAATCTATATGAGGACCGAAAAAGTTTTCCTTAAGCTCAGAAAACTTACTTGCTGTCCCTTGTACAACATACTAGATCCGCAAGAAAAAAGATACAAAATCTATGGCCAAACACTAATCTCTTAATATATCCAAATTAAGAGCAGTACTGGTCATCTACCCCTCCACCTAAACCAAAGTCAGTATGAATATTTGACCTGGTGTTTTGAAAATCATATTTGGCAAAAAATCATTATTTTAAGGATACCAAATGCTATAAAAATACATGTTAAGTGTATTATCAAATTATAATATTAAATTTACTTGGTCTAAGAGCTAGAAAACAAACCATCTAAAATGATACACAGCACAATCTACTTATTTAATGATCTCTAAAGAGAAAAACCAAGTTTATATTCTTAACTTCATTTCATTATGCAACATTTAATTGGCAATTTAAAATACTTAGCAAAACTTAAGATAGCAGAAAGAAAACACGGTAGCACATGTCTGTAATCCCAGTTCTTGGGAGGCTGAAGTACGAGGATGGACATGAGTTTGAGGCCAGTCTGGGTTACCCAGTGAGTTCAAGGTCAGCCAAAACTATAAAGTGAAACCCTATGTGCAAAAAAAAAAAAAGTGAAAAAGAAAGAAAAAACAAATAAACAAAACCACTACCACAAAAAAACCTCATCAACCTGGTAAAGATACTCTATTAGAAAAAACATGCTTGACATAATATTTAATGATGAAAGATTAAATGCTATTTTCTCTAAGAATGGAAAAATAGAAATGCTGTTTGCTCTCACCATTCTATGCATCTTGTACAAGGCTCAGTCAAGGTAACAGAAAAGACAAAAAGCAAAAGACACTTAAGAAAACAGATACAATTGTCTAAATAAGACATATTAAAATGTTTGCTAAAGACTCCTTTAACCTACTTGGCAAATTCTGTCAGAATACAAGGTCAGGGGCTGGGGATATAGCTCAGTGGAATAAGCGCCTGCCTAGAATACAAGGTCAATATACAAAAGTCATTCATTTCTATATACTTATGGCAAATAACAGGAAATAAAATTATACAGCATTAAACAACTTACAGTGGCCAAAAAATATAGAAATAAATATAATAAAGATGTGTAAAACCTCTACTCTGAAAACTATAAAATGCCATTAAGACAAAGTAAAGGGTCCTAGGTAAGTGGACAATAAATTATCTTTATGGAATAGAAAACTCAATATTTTTCTTTTTTTTCTTTTTTTTTTTTTTGGTGGTACTGGGGATCGAACTCAGGACCTTGCGCTTGCTAGGCAAGCGCATATTCCACTGAGCTATATCCCCAGCCCTGAAAACTCAATATTGTTAAAATTGTTTTCCCAAAACTTACCTATAGATTCGTTACTACTCCTGCTAAAATCCAAGCAGTTCTTTTTTTTTCCTGGTATAACAAGCTAATGATTTAAATCTGTGTGTTATGGTTGAGATCCAAACTGTCCCCAAAAAGGCACACTGTCCTGAAGTCGTGGTTGCTAGCAGATGGGTTTTTGGAGAAGTGAATGGATCGTGAGGGTGCCAACTTCATCCCTGGATTAACCCAGGGATAAATTCACAGCTGACAGACTACTAGGAGGAGAGGGTCTAGTTGAACACAACGGGCTATGGGGTGCCCTTGGGAACTTTACCATGTCTTGTTCCCGAGCACCCCCCTTCATCAGACAAGCAGTTCTGCTCTGCCGGCCCTTGGAGGAGATTCCCCGCTCCCCACGGGTCAGACCCTGCGGCCAGCAGGTCACGGACTGAAATCACTGAAACCATGAGCCAAGATCGATCTTCTCTCACTTACACTGTTTTCTCAGAGACGTACAGCTGACCAGAACAGCACGTAAACACAGAGGGCTAGGACAGCTAAAGCTGTTTCAGGGAAAAAACAAAAAGACAAACTTACAAGCCTGGCACAAGGGGATTTCCAGAACACTATGAAGCCATAGTAGGAATGAGCCATAGACAGGAATGAGCATAAATAAATGTATCAGTAAAAATAATACAGGTTCCAAAAATAAACCCACAATTATATAGTGAACTAAATTTCAATAAAAATTGTAAAACAAGTCAAGAGGAAAGGAAAATCTTTTCAGTAAAAGGTACTAGAAACATCTGGATTCCCATCTGGGAAAAGAAAATTGAACTTCTTTATACTGCACACCAAAATTTAGTTGAAAAGGATCACAGATCAAAACATAAAATTGAAACTACAAATGTATAGCTTCTAAAAACAGTTCTAGAAAGAGAATATCCTCATGATATAAAAGTAAACAAAGATTTCTTTAGGATAATAAAAGCAGTACTATAAAACAAAAGTTTAACAAATAATATTCAAAGTAAAAGTTATTAAGAGATATTAAGATAATCAGCAAGCCAAGCATGGTGGTGCATGCCTGCAATACAGCACTCGGGAGAAAGAGGCAGGAAGACTGCCATGAGTTTGAGACCAGCTAGGGCTACATAGTGAGTTCAAGGTTGGTCTGAACTACGTTGCAAGACATTGTCTCCAAAAAATAAAAAGTCAGCAAATCAAAACTGGGAGGTAGTATTACCAAACTAAAACAAATGACCTATACCCTAAATATATGAGTCCTATAATTAAAAATATGATAGAATACTACTCAGCAATAAAAAGGAACAAAACAGATACTACAAATAATATGGATTAATTTAAAGAAGCCATCCCTTACAGAGTATACACTGTATGGTTTTATATTACTTTCTGAAACAGAAAAATTAATTTTTATTGAAATAAATCAGAAGAGGCTGGGTTGGTGGCACACGGCAGTAATCCCAGCACTCAGGAGGCTGAGGCAGGAGGATTGTTGTGAGTTTGAGACCAGCCAGGGCTAAAAAGTGAGCACAAGGTCAGCCTGAACTGAATAGCAAGATCTTGTCTCCGACAGGCAAAAAGAAGTTAAAAAAAAATAACTAAATCAGAAGATTAGTTACAGTGCATGTACACACATGCATGTACATATATATATATGCATGCACAGGTTCAAGAACTGATAGGCAAGAAGCATAGGGAAATTTCAGGAATTTTGGAAACAAACTGTATCTTGAGAGGTGTGGGTTACATGCATGTACACATGCCAAAATTAATAACAATGTCACATTTAATACTTGTGCAAATTATAACCAAAAGTAATATTAAACCTACAGTTGTACGCGCATGTACAGAGGGCTCCATGTCTGTGTGAAACTATAAAATGAGAGCCCCAAATTACCAGACTAAATTTATGACAATACCAGGAAACCATACATACGGATTTGAAAAGAAAAATACCAAAACCCACTGAAGCCATGTTTCATCAAGAATAGAAACTATTACGGTGTCTAAGCAAAACATACCCTCGCGAACAGAGTAAGTATATCCACCCTCCGCATACTTTCACAATTAAAAAGTACACCTGACTCATGGCTCAGTGATATGCTGCAAGACAAAGCAGCCCAGAGGCAAATAATACACTGGATGAGAAAAGCCTTATAAAGGGCAGTTATATAACACTTCAGTCTGCCATGGTGAGCTGAGATTTAAGACAACTGGCCAAAGTTTGAAAGGTTCCATTAAGTTGAATCAATCACAAAGAGAATGGAGAAATAAAATGCCACTTTGCATATATATTTGATTTTTTCTTAATGGAGGAACCCTTAAATTAAAAAATATCTGAATCCTGGCACATGCCTGTAACTCCGGCACTGGTAACAAAGGCAAGTGTCTGAAAAGGCAGTCTTGGCTACACAGTGATTTGAAGATCACTTGAAACAAATAGTGAGACCCTGTCTCAAAAAAACAAAACAAAAAATTAAATCAACTGGCCAAAATAGTATACAGAGTGCTAAAATAAAACCATGCACAATATACTCTTTCCATATTTCATCTTGCATGTATGTTTAATATTTAGTTAAATTTGAAAATGAGGAGAAACTATGACTTAGACAAAAGAACATAGGATTTGGAGTTGGGACAGACTGGGGGGCACAATAACGGTACCTCTCATGAACTAGGAGGCTTTGCTTACGTCATTCTTCCCGAGCATCTCAGCTTCCATCTGCAAAACGGACAAAAGTCCTACCTTTGAAGGGTAGTTATGAAAATTAGACCCTAAAAATGAAGTGCATAGCAGTTGTTCATTCAAACCTCAGGAAATTAATAACAGTATTCTTTCTATGGCATACCACCTCCATCAACACTCCTTTAAAAATGTATGTCCTTTAAAAAAATCACTGTCTGAACCTAACTATTCATATTACAAAAATCTTGTGTAACAACGTAGTAATAAAAATTACCAAGCCTTAGTCCACAAAATCCTTAAGTTACATGGAGCCTACATTTTCCAAGTAATGGAGGAACTTTTTAATATTTTCCTGTTTTAATTTCCATAAGATGTATAATCAATCTACTCTGCCTCCTTTACCCAATAATTCTGAACAGAATTTAAAGTTTGTTAATAGGCTGGCATCATCATTAATATCAATTAGAAAATTGTCACTTAATACACTCATAACTTTTGGAGCTGCTGGATATATATACAGAGATGGACAAACAGGAAGACAGACAGATATAGACACAGATATAGATAGATATATGGGGAGGGAGGGAGGGAAAGATTGATTTAATTTTTCAAGCACAATAACTGCATACCTGAACATATTATATAGTTAAGATCTCTATATTTTGGACTTTATTTGCATAGCACACATGGTAGTATCTTCTCCTTCCTATCCTAATTTGCTATCTTAATTTTCTAAAGGCTAAAATACCAGAGGCTAAACTTACTAGAATTTTTTTTTCTCAGATGAAAATATTGTTCTGAGTGAAAGTGCCAGAGCCTAGGTCTAGTTTGCTAATTCTTTAGATAAATGAGGTCATGACTATTTTAGTATAGCACAAAAAAAATTTGAAATGCACTTTAAAAAGTAATATAAGAGGTAGTGCATGCCTGTAATTCCAGCACTCAGGAGGCTGAGGTGGGGGGAACTGCTAAAAGTGGAGGCTAGCTTGGGCTATGTTGTGAGTTGAAGGCCAGCCTAAATTACAAAGTGAGACTATATCAAACAAAAGCAAGAAAAAGAAAATAAAAGAGACAGAGAGAAAAGGAAATTCCAAGGTTTCTTACATCTCCCATATAAGAGCTTTTCTTTTGTTATGAAATAATATGGAAATTAAATTATTTAATAAGATTTTTATAACAATGAAATTCCATCAATAGTTAATGTTTCACAAAAAGGGTTCAGAATAGCCACTTCCCTTCAAATTTTACACAGTAAAAAGATCAAGGAAAAATTTTAACCATAAAACACTTCCTGCAAAAGTCTGTCAAAACTGTATGGAAAGAGAACAATCACATTTTAAATAATAGGTTCACATTATAGAAAAGAAATATTAATTCAAATTCATTTTTAATTGAAAGGAATTTTTCCCATATAAACGGAAATTGCTATTTTTTAAGATATCTTATTGTTATGGCAACTGAAGTGCTAAAAATAATAAAGAAATATCAAAGTTGTTATAGCAACTAGGATTTTAAAAAGCCATGAAAGTGTAGAATAATCAAATCTTAACTTGGCTTAAAAAGCAACATCCATGACTCAGTTTTCAAAAGAAAACTTGAAATACTCATGTTCTTGTCTGATGTGTTATCTCTGTGGTTCAGATTAAAAACAAAACCCAAAACCTCCAGCAGCAGAACTGGAGCATCTCTTTTACATCGCTCATATTCCCTACCAACCAGTATGTATTTGACAATGCAGCTTCAACCTCTCTACAAGGCTCCAGAACTCCATGAATAAAAATTTTTCCTTTTTTAAATTAGTGTATCTTTGTAATACATCCCATAGCTACAGTCGTTTTGGGGAGCTGGTGCAAGCATGTCATGATCATTTCTGGCCCTTACTCCCTCCCCTCCCTCCTCCCGCCTCCTCGCTCATCCCTTCTCCCATCTCCAACAAGTCTGTCCTTTTGTTAGATGTTGAATTCAACCCAACTATTCAGTTTGTGAGAATTCTGGACTTTTTAGTCTTTCAAATTGCTTTTAAATTCCTGTCTTCACTACTCTGCTTTAGAATACCATGAAGGTGAAAAGGATCTACTGACTGCCGAAGCGTCGCACCAAATTGATCTACTTAATATCTAGAACAAGGTATTTACTGAAGGCCTATCACATGCTAGGTACTGTGCAAGATTCTAGGATGCTGTTCTCATAGAGGACAAAATTCATAAAGGTTCTATAAGCAGTTCTAAGGCTTTTGAAGGATTTAAACTAGGAAATAACAATTTTTTCCCCCACAGATAGTCATATTGGCAAATGAAACACTTAAGATTTATATGCTTTGCATGAGAAAATCAAAAGTGTTGTTTCGAGTTCCTGGATATACTAACGACAAAGATTCAATGACAATGGTAATATATGCTGTTAATATAGCATATTTCTCTAATATTCATGGACTAAAGAGAACTACATATATATATCCATATATATATATATATATATATATATATATATATATCCATACATACATATATATATCCATATGTTTCTGCTTTATTTATACATTTTTTTCCCTTTTCGGTTTCTAAAACTACTGGTTTAACTGTGAGTTAGTAAAGAAGAACTGAGCAGTTTTGGTGGAAAGAAGTGCCATGGTTTTCTTCAGACCTGCACAGGGAGAGTTAAGCACTTGCTGACTAGTAATAGCTACTGCGGAATCTCATAACTATAGAAAGAGAACGTCTTCAAAAGGACAAATTCTTTCCCTTTAACTACTTTACCCAGTAAAGTATATGGCCCATCTTGATGATGTTATTTAAGTCTTGAGTCCAATACAATTTCTTTCTATTCACTAAATAACTATTGTAATTCAGATGATTTGCAATACCTTGCTGTAGTTTTAATGCATGGTTATTAGTATTGACCAACAAAATATTATTTCTCCTTATTTTTACAAGTTACAAACACTCTAAAGCACCAGAAAAAGAACTTAATATTATTAAAAGTTGAAAACCTCAACACATATACACTAGTTGATATAATTGTATTGACTAGACTGTACCTCCAAAATAAAAGTGAATTATTCAATAATTGATATGGTGATTATTTTAACTAGAGTAATTTAATTCATGTAGTGTACATGTGATTAATTTTATTTTTTTTAAATTTATTTATTTTTTTTTCCGGTACCAGGGATCGAACTCAGGGCCTTAGTGCTTACCGGGCAAGCACTTACACCACTGAGCTATACCTCCAGCCCATGTGATTAATTTTATAATAATTGCTTCTGTCTCACATATACACTGCCTAAATAAGAGCTTTATTTGAGGAAGATTCTGATAATCCGGCTACTATCTTATAACAAAGTATTGTTATGCAATGTTGATGCCAACATTTGTTGAAGCATTTACCATCATATTAGAGCCAAGCAGTTCTTAATTTGTTGCAGGCTAAGAAAACAGAACATAAGGAGATTAAATATGTAAATGATGTATCAAGTGAAGGTCATATGATCTATCACCACACCATACAAGTTTCTCCAGAGGGTTGAAAAAGTATGTTGGAAAAAACTGAATCATGGCCTCAAAAGCATGCCAAGCTTAGAAGAAAAAAGCATACTAAATAAATAAATTATATATAGATGTGTGTATGTATGTGTGTGTGTGTGTGTGTGTGTGTGTGTGTGTATCACATACCACACAATAACTGTCAGTATCACGTTCACAAGCTCAGTAGTAATTTAGTTTCAGGATGATAACCTTGTTCATAATATTAAATTAATCTGTTAAGTATGCATTCTTATAATTCTTATAGTTTACTTCTATTAGATTTATTACTGTCATGAAAGTTAAAAGTGTAAGTAGCATTTATATTTCATTTTCTGATAGTACTGAAAGAACAAAGTAGTCAACATAGGTAGAAGGGGTATTTTTGAGGATCTCTCTCCCTCACCACAAAATGCTTTGGATTATTCAAAGTTGAAAGCTCCAACACATACACACTAGTTGATATTCAGAAGATGTGCTTTTACAATGATTCAGTATCCTGGCAATGCAATCCATAGGGAAGGCAACACTAAACACTATGTAAGTAAGTTGATGAGGAACTAACCTAATTCTTGAGTCTACCATGTCCATGAACCTTAAGGAAAATATCCAATTTCAAATCATTATCAACAGAAACAGAAGAATTTTATGAGATAATATAGTTAATAATCTCCAAATGCTCCTTTAAATATGCACTTCTATTACATCAAGGGCTAAAAAGTGTCTTGATTGCTACCTAGCCCCCAGCTCCACAAACCTCCTTTATACTTCTCAGGCCACCCCATACAAACAATGCATTGTCAACTCCTATACCCACAGAGTTGTCTCATTTATCTTTGTACCACTCATGAAGCCTAACATGCAGTGCCTCAATCATAAATATTCAATACATGCTTGTTGAACAATGTTTCTGTTAACCAGCACTTTCTCCCCAGATAGCTTGAAAATTAGATACTATTGACTGTATGAATATATGGTTTATTCAAGATCATGTTAATATATGATGGAAGATGAAATATCAACAGAAAAGAGTAACACGAAAGCTTCTTAGTCACTTTCCTGTTGCTGTGACACAATACTCAACACTCACAAACTGGAGGAGAGACTGATTGATTGATTGATTGAATTTTTTGCAGTACTAGGGATCGAACTCAGGACCTTGCGCTTGCCAGGCAAGGAGAGATTTACTTTGTCTCACAGTTACAATCCCTGGCTGGCTGGCTTCAAGGCAGAACAGGAGAGATGTAAAAGCCTAGGCAGAGGAACGCTACTCATTTCATGCTCGTAAGGAAGCCCGGAGAACAGGAGGAGGAACTGGGAGTGGAGATACACTCTTCCAGGTAGGTCACATTTCCAGTGACCCGCCTCCCCCAACACAGTCCCAGTCCTCACTGCAAGTCAGCTATGGCGCCTCGCATGATTTCATCATCTTCCAAGTACATAAGCCTTTTGGGGACACCCTAGATCTAAACCCTAACCCCTCTGACCCTTAGTCCTGGGATATACGAACCAGAAGGGCACTGAGAGTCTGATGCAGGGACCCAGAGAAACCCACAAGGTAATTTCACCCACCAAACAACACAGATGAGAGCGTATCTGACCATCTTCCTCATCAGGTATGAGCTCCTCTCAGAATCTCTTTTATTACGGCTATCTTCAGCAGCAAGCACAGTGCTTAGTACGTAACAGATGGTAATAATATTTGATAAATAAATTAGGTTAACTAATTTGTATGCATTTCCTGCTAAATATCAACATAAATGATTATAGAGCTAGACCCTAGTCTAGAATATACAGCAGGATTCTCTTAAAATATTAGAGATGGAGGTAGCTTAAACTCAGCCAGAATATAAAGATTTCCAAAAGAAAGCTAAAAATACTATACTTTCTCATTATTCTTGGGTCAAGTTATGGGGGAATGAGAAAAATGACAAACCAAAGGAACTGACCTATATCTGCCAGCACAACGTTCTTTTTCAGCATGCAGTTTCAAAGTAAAGTGGCTAAAGTGATTAGGCAGCATAGGGAACAACTCAGAACATTGAACTCTTGACAAAAATCACTTTTAAGAGACAGAAATTGAGGAAGGAAAGAATAAATTTACTATGTTGTTTCCAAGATATGCCTAAAAGAGGAATGAACATTGCTAAATGGGCAGAAACGCAATAAAAAAATGCTCTTATTCAAAAGGTATATAAAAACTGATAACCAGGTATACAAGCATTATAAAACAGAAGATGGTTTATAGAAGCAGTCATTTAAATATTAAGGCTTTTTGGAAAAAATGTAATTGCATTCAAGGAAAACTCTCTTAGATTAAAAATAGATACTCATAGGATATAAGTGTGCTAATAATAAGATAGTAGCATCAACTGAATATTAAAAAATCAAAGCATTACTAGTAACATAATTAACCTTTACAATAGGAAAAATGCTCATAAAATTTTATTTAATACCCAACAGCAGCTTATGAAGAATGACCATAAATGTGTGTCAATAACACTGATCAACTTCTAGTTTTGTTCTTCTTTTATCATATATGAAGTAATTGCAGTGCTATGCCTTTTGAATAGTATCAAAACCATGGAGTGGTTAAAATAAAATTTATAGGAGGCTGTTTGTTGGGACTGAGCTCCCGCACAAAGCCCAGAAGACCAAACCCAGATGGACTCACGCATGCCAAATTCCCAAGCCTAACAGACTGGAATTGTTTTTTGTTTTGGTTTTTTTTTTCCTTTTCTTTTCTGACATTTTGAGAAACCTTGAGAAAGAGAGGTAATAGCAAAACTACCCAGCAGACCAATTTTAGGTGTCCTATTAAGGAAGTCTCTTGCACCATAACATTTACAAGGAAAGTAACTCAATCTATCTCCTTGTTGCCAATCTCCTCTGCTCAGCTCATCACAATACTCATTCTGTTTTATGTAAAGAGAGACTGCCTCATCTGGAACCACAATTAAAATCCAGCTGAATTTATACTTTTGTCTTTGACAAAGTTCTAACTCTCCAATTTTTCAGCAGTCTTCTAGGGCAAAGGTATGTATTAAAACTAATTTGTGACAGGAAAGCCTTAGAAAATTTTAGGAAACCATTTATCTAATAATCTATTGTGACTTTATACTTCTCCATTTGATAGCTCTAATTGTTTAAATGCTTACCAAATGATTTGGGGCACCAAAATCTGGCAACAGAAATGCAAAGAATTCTAGTTACAGTAATGGGTTGGAATGACATTTTGCTTAATAACTCCTTTTATAAATGTACCGCCCAAGCTGAATGTCATTACGGGACTATTTATAATTTAGAGGTTTCTGTCAAGATGATTTTATGCCCTGACTTGGCACTAAGTAGGCTGGGAACAGCTGTAAGCCCCAAAGGGAAACAAAATTATCGATGTTGTTCAAGAGCAAAAGTATTAAACAGGCAATATTTCTTACAAAACTTCATGATAATATGATGGCTAATTGATTGCAGCATACAGTAACATTATGCCATTCAAACAATAACAATTAAATGCTATTCAGCCAATAAAATTTTTTTCCTCTAAGCAGATAAAGCTTAAAATTGTACATATAGCTCTAATTCTTAGCATTTTCTAAGGAACTAGATCCACGGTAGTAATACAAATCAATTTGCATCTGTGCACAAAGTAAGTGTTAGAAAAGCTTTAGAAATGTCCAGAGAAGCCATTTTATTGAGTATGTTTGGAATGTCTTTATATCTGTAAATTTTAACTTTGTATAAAATACGTTTAACTACTATGAACAGAGTTAAGACAAGCAGTCACTAGGTAACACAAGCATGTACTATATCTGTGAAAACACTAGTTGAGACCACACACTAAGAAGTGGTAACAGAACAATCAGAGTAGGTCTTATTTTGTTTCACTTATTTAGTGTGTGTATGAATGAAAATTACTATGTTACATGTAATTTGTTCCTAACATTGGGGGATGTGGTTATAAGAATCTAAGTTTGAAGAGAATTCTGAATACATTTGTTACATATATTCTCCATGTCTCAGCCAAATACTATGGGAAATAGAAGAAAATTCCAGTCTACTTTTATTCACTGGATGACAAGGAGGAAGTCACAACTTCTCCCAGTCCTGACTGCTTATCGGCCTCATTTATAACATGCGATACAGTACTAACCCTCTAAAACATGGGTTAGCAAGACTAGATGCCACTCTAAGGTTCTCTGGAACCCTACTTGGGAGTAGGGAGTAGTCTACGCACACGCTTAATTCATAAGCCCATCTCTTAATGAGAGTTCTGAATATATAAATGTGGGCTGGGACACAAAGACTACAGATATAGTAATTGCAGGAAACTATGGATACAGAATAATATACCACTATGTAGTTCACTGTGAGGTCAAACATCATTTACAGCAAATCTGACAACAAAATCCAACAAAAAAACTCAGCAAGACAAAAAGATTTCCAGTACTGTGATACATGACCTGTATATCCTAAGTAGTATAAAATATAAAAATATTCCATATCAATGAAAATTAGCAATAAAAATCAGAAAACCCTATTATTTGCAAAAGGGATGATTAAATCATTCTGTTCCATTTGCTTAATGATAATCCTATTGTAGCCTTATTTTAATTCTATCCCAACTTGTATTCCAGTTGTATTCTGCAGTTTTATAGCAGTAATAATGACAGGAAGTACTAACCAAGTAAACAAACAGAACATAAATATGTACCATGACTGATATTACTACATATACAAAGCAATGTGTTAAAGATTAGAATTTATTCCTAACTTTATTTCATAGTTACTTAAGACACTTCAAAAAAAATGTGATTTAAAATAATTATCACATTGCATGTGGTTAAAATTATTCAGCACCTTTTTGTTTTCTTACAGGAAACTAAAGGCCAATTGCTGACTGAAATTATAGTTATTATTACAGTACACACATCTCAGAGGTGTGGCACTAAATTTTGAAAAGTGATAAAAATGCCCTTAAAATGTAATGCAAAGTATATTTTTACCGTATTATCAGTATTTTTTTTTTTTTTTTGTCTTTTGCAGACAGGGTCTCACTATGCAGTTCCGGCTGGCCTTGAGTGCACTTTGTAGCCCAGGCTGGTCTTGAACTTGCAATAATTCTCCTGCCTCAGCTTCCCCAGCGCTGTTATTACAGGCATGTGCCACCATCACTGCTTTCATATTATCAAAAAGCATTTCATAACTAAAGAAATACATAAATGACTTACTTTCATAAGAAGAAATAAAGATCTGCACTTCACTAATTTTAAATGCCACATAGAGGATATAAAATAGCAAGGTTTAAAGCTGTGAGCCAGTATCTCTATATACCCTAAAAGCAGAAAGTCCTAATAATAAGGCACATAAAGGTTAGTACTCTCACACCACATACATCTTACTCTAGGACAACACTACTGAAGATAGCACTTTTATCTGTTCTAAGAGGTAGATCAGGAAAAAGAAAAAGGTTTATCTTGTATTCTAGACAAGCCATAAAAATATGGAGACACATTTTCTTTTATTCATCATTCAGTAAACTTTCTCTTAAAAGCATGTATGTTATTCTTTCTTTCTGAAATCCTTTAGTCTCAGTTGAATACACTCTTTTCTTTTAAGTTGTGCCGCCTTAGACAAGGAGCCTATTTTGCAGATCATTTGCCTTTGGCCTATATATCACTCCCAAATTTTTTTTCTGTTTCTGAAAAAAAGAGAAAGTTTGGTTCCACATATATGTTGTATATAAATCAAAAGGAAAAGGACCACTTGATCTACCTTCCATATTTAAATTACCTAAAGAAACTGTTCCAAAATGAGATTTGAAGGTCTGGCAGAAGATGGACTACAGCCTTAGAGAACAGCACACTATATAAGGAAGAGACAGAAAGACAGAGAAAGGGAGGGAGGGAGGGAGGAATGAAGAAATGAACTTAGAAATAAAACATGAAAAGACTTCTGTGAGTGTTATATCAAAAAATTATTAAATATAAATATTTATAAAGTGTTTTTCATTCCAAAGCATGTTACTTAGCATTTAAATAGCCTTTTTGGCCCAGAAGTCCTTTAAAGCTTTTTACTGATTCATAATTCAATGTACAGGTATGTAGCACTTTGGAAATACTATGCATTTCATTTTAAAATAGAGAAAAAGCAGTTTTACCTATGGTATATTTTCCGGAAAACAATAGAGAAGAAAAGGAACAGGAAATATTCCCAAAATACTTATTTACATTTACTGTTTGTTGATTCAATAAAGTGTTGAGTGATTCACACAACATCACACATAACATAAAGACATGATGGGAAATACTGGCGAGATGATGATGAATGTGTGTACTGCACACTCTCATACACAGTGAACAAAAGAAGCCAGTGTGGTATAGAGGAAGGGGCATTACGTCATATGTTAGACATTGGGCTTGTAACTTCAGATCATGTAATTATCCCATGTGTAAACCATTAAATAAATTTTTCAAAATTTAGATTTTTCATCTGAAAAACTGGGTTATTTAAAAATCATGACAGGCTAATTATCATATTTATCATAGATGGTTAACTATTTAATCATATTTAATCTTGAATAATGGAAGATTAAATAAAACTATACAACATTTTGGAAAAGAAAATTATAAGTTGTGCTAAAAAGTTACTATTTTACTAGTAATAAAAAGAAATCTCTTAAGGCAAATTTTAATCAGAGATAAATACATAGCTGATTGAAGACTGTTTCATATAACTCATGGGTCTGTATTTGCACATTTTATGAAGAGTAGAATTATTACTTGCCTAACTCAAGGGGTGTTGTAAGGATAAAATTAGAACATAAATGGAAATAAGTATATACACTATGAAGAGCTATGAATTTAAATAACTATGAATTTCATTTTCTATTCTTAAAAATGTGTTGAAAGTTGGTTAAATAGGATTATTCCCATTTTTCTGAGTTTATATTTTCTATTTTTCAAAAAATCTTTAAAAAGCTGATCAAATATTTTTAAAAATTTGCTTAAATTTTGATGATCCTTATTGATCAGCCACAGGCAGCCTAGACCCAAGACGATTCCTATCTAATAGGCAGAAAAGATATTCTGGCTGGTAATATTTATAAGCTTCCAAACTGGAAGAAACCACAAACTGCAAAATGAAAACACTAGGATCCTATTCAAACACTATTAAGAATGTCAGGAGAGCAACTGCACAACATTTAATCTAACACACTTAGAGCTTCTAAGTATGCAGCTCCGTGAATCCACACAAGTCCCATAATCATAAACCAATCTGGAAGGGTGACACACTTTCATCAGGAATTATGGAACCCAGAAGACTGTGAAATTTATTACGGAAAGTCAACATAATCTGTAGATGAGTCACAAAAATAAATGACTGTGGTGCACTGACCAGTGGTGGTCAACTTATAACCCCCTGCTGAACTGAGTAAGCGTGGTGCTGGGTGTGGGAGGCCCACCTGAGGACTGTCGCCAGCAGCATAAGAGGCAGAGCTGGAGAAGAAGGAGGAGGGTGTTGGGAGTGAAGAAAGGCTGTTGGAGCTGGTGGAAGCTGTTCTTCGTTTTGGAGGAACTCCTCATGCTGACTTTCCTGATGAACTTGGCCGTTTTATCCTCTGAGGAGCTCAGCACCTCATTGACCCTGAGAATGGCTTTGGTTCACTTTGGGGGAGCTCTGGTCCTCACTCTGAGCATCGCTTTCAGGCTCCAGAGGGGAAGATGGTGCACTGCTGGTCTCCAGGAGAAGCCTGCTGGTTGGTTTCCCTGATGGGAACTCGGCCATCCTGGTGATCGGAAGGTCTCAGGACCTCACTGTTGCTGAGGATGGCTGTGGTACCCTCTGGGGGAGCTCTGGTTCTTCTGAGCATCGCTTCTTGCCTCCAGTGCAGATCCCTCAGCCTGCTAGCACAGCTCCTTCATCCCACTGGCACAGACTTCCTAGATTCCACCACTGACCTTTGGGCCTTCCCAGCACAGAGCTGTGAAACAGGCCTGCATGAGATGTTGTCGTGGGCTCTGGGCCTCCAGTTAGATTCCTGGAAGGTATTGTTATGAGCTCTAGGTATTCAGCTGGACTCATGTAGGACATTGTTGTGGGGATCCAGGCCCTCAGCTGGATTCTTTGGTCTTAGTGTGTGGACAGATTTCCTGCACTCTTTTGTACATCATTCTTTGGGTGACTTATAAATAACCATATGAAGTATGTGTCTTGTATTACATATTGTTTCACCTTGCATAATAACCTTAAAGCAACACAGTGACTCTAAATCAAGTCTTTAGTTTTCATTTTTTATTAATGCAAGCTTGCAGTACATAATGATCACATTCCTTGTGGGGAGTTAAACTGGTGCCTGTACATAAATGATCTTAATTCTTTTTTTATCCTCTTCCCTTTGCCTCCTCCCTCTTCTTCCATCCATCTCTTGGTTTCCTTCCTATTTAAGAAAGATCTATCTCTCTACTTCCTTGTTCCTTTTATTTTGCTCTTTGTTTATATTCTTGGTTTCCCATATAAGAGAAACCATGTAAGCTTGACTTACGTCACTTAACATTATAGTCTCAAGGTGCATCCATTCTCCCACAAATAACTAACATGTACCAATTGTCTTGGTTACTTTTCTCTTGTTGCTGAGACAAAATACCCTACACTCAAAATGAAGGAAGGAAAGGTTTATTTAGCTTACAGTTTGTGGAGGTTTCAGTCCATACTTGGTTGGTCCTGAGGCAGAGTGGCACACGGCAGAGGGCAATTGTTCATGGCAGCAGAACACAGCAAAAAACAACCAGCAAAAGGAAGGAATGGCTGCAAGCAGCCTCTTTTCTTCCCTTACATTGTAAACAGGCTACTCCACCCAGGAGGCGTGTAGCTCTCACACAGTCTCCATGCCCTCCTCTTCCACAGGCTCAGGATGTGTACAAAGTAAGCACCCTGGCTTCCGGCTGAGTCACTCAGCCAAACCTCTAGACTCCCCAAGTTGACACAATGTATCAACCATAAGACCAATGCTTAAATAAGGTGACCATTTAAGTAACTAATTTATGTTAACATAAATCCACATACCCACTGTTCCAAGAAAATCCTTAACAAAATAAATTCAAAGATGTGAAACTTGAATAAAAGCTATGGCTACAGGACTGTTCTCCAAAATATAGTCTTATTTCCACCAGATGCAGCACATATAAAATAGTGGCATTTCTGGGTTAACAACATCTCTTCCCTTGTTTAAACAAACTACAAGTTTAATGGGTCTACATCAACCTGTTAAAAAGCAATTACCCTATCACTCACAAGTCTGCCCATGCCGAAAGTGCCAAGAACTTTGTAAATATTACACTATGTTGCAGCAGGAATCATTTGCATGAGATTTTCATACTGAACTATAACTGATTTGAAGTAATACCACAGAATAAACTGATCCGGTAAGGGCCATCATTCAAACTCGCTTCATAAAAATATTTTCAGAGTGTTATGCCTCAGTGAGTGGGGATGAAAGAATGGGGGGCAATACAAAGAAGAGTGAATTATACCAACATTGACAGTACCTTTCCAGTTCTAGAACTCATACAATCACTGGCTCATTTAAAAACTGATAAAGCCCTATCTAGGTATTAGGACAAATATTAAAAGAGGTAACAATGACAAGAGCAACATTTAGAACAATTATAAAATTCTCATTAGTAATTCATAATTAATTACGATTTTGTAAATTAAGAAAGATTTGATATGATGAATATGATAATCATCAAATATAAAGCAGTCCAGGAAACAATATATAAAGCACACATGTAATGAACATACCTTGTGAAATTAAAGTACAGTGATATCATAGTATTTGTCCTTAATTGGTTCCAATGGACTCCATAAGTATCAAACAATTGTTTTGCGTGCAGAGGGCAACAACTCACAAGACAATGGACAGGACACCTACAAAGTCTAGTTTTTGCATTAAGTACCAAACAATGATGTGGCCCTAGCTCTATACCCCCCAAATAAGAAATATTTATTACTTAACTATGATGCTCTTCAAAGTCAATAGCTACAAACCTGGTTATCTCCCACACAAATTTTTATTTGGTAGCAACAGAATTTCTTCTTTCAACTATTGAAAAAGAAAAATACTGGATGAAAAGACTTTCAACGTTTTTGTTTTCTTGTGTTTTGGGGTGACAGAACTCCAACCCAAGGCTTCCCACAAGGGAAGCAAATTCTTTACCACTGAGAAAAACTCCCATTCCTAGGACTTTCAGCTTGGTGCCATATCATTTAAGAGTTTGTAATACAGTGGTACCTCAATACCCATTAGTAATTGGTTTTGAGAGGCATGAGAAGTACTAAAAACCACAAGTAGTGAACAAACTATTTTGACTAGAAAGGGTAGTGAGTTATGACACAATCAATAGCTTCAAGTTCTAGGTTGTGCATTGATTACAAAACAAATGACAAGTATCAAGATAGAATTTCATGTCAAAATGGGTCCAGTACCAAATTCAATGCATTTCAAAGCAATGTGTTTCTCTTATACAGTAATTCTCTAAGACTTAAACTGTTACGCTATCAGAATGTTAATATGATGTATTTGCTAATGTCAGATTTTTAAATTTTGATCTTACATGACAAATATTTTTGTTTATATTTAAATATATTCAGATACTTACTCAAATATTGTCTACCACATAGGGGTAGGCAGAGAGTTCATGAACAAAAACCAAACTGCATGGAAAATACTTCAAAGAATCAACAACTGGGATCTCATCTTACTGAAAAGTTTTTGCACATCTAAAGAAATCACCAAAAGAGTAAAAAGAAAACCCACGAAGTAGGAAAAAAGTTTTCACCAACTGCCCCTCAGACAAAGAACTTCTATCTAGAACAGATAAAGAATTAAAAAGAAAATCAGGCCCCCAAAATTCAAAGATGGGCATCTGAGATGAACTTCGCAGATGAAGAAATACTAGTGGCAAATAAATGTATGAAAAAATGTTCAACATCATTAGTTACTGGAGAAATGCAAATTAAAACAACACTGAGACACCATCTCACCCCAGAAAGAATGGCTGTCATCAAGAAATCAACCAATAACAAATGCTGGCAAGGCCATGGGAAAAAAGGCACACTTCTCCACCGCTGGTGGGAATGTAGATTTGTGAAACCACTGTGGAAATCAGTGTGGAGATTCCTCACAAAACTAGGATTAGAAGTCCCACTCAACCCAGCTATTCCCCTTCTGGGTATTTTTCCAGAAGAATTAAAAACATCATACCTCAGTGATATATGTGCACCCATATATATAGCAACACAATTTGTTGTAGTAAAATCTTGGAAACAACCCAAATGCCCATCCACTGAGGAATGGATAAAAAAGATGTGGTATTTTTATAAAATAGAGTATTACTCATCTATAAAAAGATAAACTCAAGGTTTTTCTAGGTAAACGGATGCAACTAGAGACCATACTCATAAGTGAAATAAACTGGACCCACAAGTGTAAACATCATATTGTCTCCCTAGTGTAAAAACCTGAAAGAGTAAATAAAACCTAAAACATGCAATAGATAATATGAAAGGGAAAGAAATTGCTCAAAGGAAGGAACAACTGGGATGAGGGAAAGAAGAAAAAGAAAGAAATTAGGAAGGCAAAATATATACACATTATATAGAAAGATAGCTAGGATAACTACTGCTGACGTCTGGTGCATTATTGAAAGGAACAGTTAGTGCTTAATTTTTTTTATATTTTGATCAGTTATGCATGCTTGTGTCTGGTAATCTGAGCAACTGATTTGAAGACAATGTGCAATATAACAACCACTGGTGAATTTCTACCATCTTGTCTAGTGAAACTCTGTATCGTCTCTAATTTTTTAAATTATCTTTTTATTCTCTTTAATAGTTTGATCAATTTTCCATTCTTACATCTGGTAGTCTGAGCAACTTCACTGAAGATAACAATATGTAATATAACAACCACTGTTAATTCCTATCATTTTGTTTTGAAACCCTGTATCATTTTTAATGTTCTTGGTTTGTTTTATGTCTGTGATGTTGGTAGTTTGCTACTGTTTTTTTTTTTTTACTATTCTCTTTAAAATAAAAAAAAAAGATGCAAAAAACAAATGTTGTCTACCAGTATCATTTCTATGTAACATAATATAGGTTGTTCCAGGATTTAAGATATATGATAACATTAGAAGTTTAAAGGCCTTACGTATTGACCACATTATTCTAATACCAAAATGATTGCTCTTATATAAATTAATATGTGAAAAGAAATCCATTAAATATCAAATTTCATCACTACAAAATAAGGTTTACTAAAAATGTCTTTGAATTATTCCTTTTAACTGGGATATCACAATTAAAGAATGTTGCTAGAAGCGAAAGTGCAAGTAGCCAGTCTACAGCTCCTTTCCATAAAATAGCCTAACCTGGCAGCTGATGAGCAGTTTCCCTTTTAATTAGAGTTGTTTCCTGATTAATTAATCCCAAAACACTTAATGTAAGGCTATACAATGCCGCTGGGACTGAACAATGATTTCCCTCATGGCACTACTTAAACATCACCTTTCCTCCAGGATTAAGCTCAATGTATTTTTTGTTCAAACGGAAAAAGGTCTTTCCACATAAGAAATGAGTTAAAGAAACTACAGCTTAGTATCCAGACATATATCAGTTCCATTAGGAAAACAGAGTATGTCTATTAGTCAGAGAAATTCCTTTAATTAATTTATAGTTCAGCTTTAGCTTACTCAAAAAATCTGAAATAGCATGTAATAAAGATTAATTACCCTTTTGAGTGCAGGGTCAGATCTATAAAACCAAATGAGATTGAAATTTCTGTCAACATACCCAAATCGATGATCTGAGGTCCCTGGAAATAAAGTAAAAAAACTATAGTGATTTCAATTAATTATTATGAAGAAATGGAATCTTACCTAGAATGCCTAAATACTAACTAGATAAATGGGTAGAAAATCCAAATAAGCTTTCAATCCAAAATTGCCATTCTGCTTTTACATGCAGAACTGAAGAGTTAGAAAAGCAAGTGAAAATTGCTCCCTTTTACATCATTTTTTCAGTATCAAGATAAAAGCTTCTTGATGCTGTCTTCAAAAAATTAGTCATCTATTAGAAGATTAAGCAGTTTTCATAAACATGTCAGAGATCAGCTTCTCCAAAGGTAGAAGTGATTGAATCCTTCTGACATTAATAACAATTTAAGAACCCTCTTGAGGAAGAAAGAACGCATACTGGTTTATTCCAGGAGTACAGAAATTCTAATTGACTTTTTACCTAGTCTCTTCAACTTCATTAGAAATAAAAATGTTCGCATGTACCAATTCCCCATGTTTAATGTAACCATTATATACTGCAAATATGCATTAATAAAAATTAAATTTTAAAATGTTTAATATGTAGGGGCAGAAGCTTGGAGTTGGATTTTTGGTACCTGTTTCTAGGTATCTGCTGCTAGTTCCTTTTTTTCACCTTGACACTAAATAATGATAAAAACATATACATATAAATTTGGATGCAAAGATAAATCAAAGCCAAAGCAAAAGCCCTGGAATAAACTCAGCACACTGTATCACCCAATAAAAGCTAAATATGTTCTAGAAATATGGCCTGAAGCCAAAGAAGGCAGTATGAATGTAGGATCCAAAACTATAATCCAGGCTGTTGGAAATCTGTCAGATCCAAGATTTCCCTTTCTCGTTCCCTCGTTAGCCACAGAGTTAACCATAACTATACAACAGATTTTATTATGCCACAGAATGATTCATCCTCAACAAGAATATCAAAATACTTTTCTAAAAACAGTATATTCCTACTCTAATTCTATGAGTATATCCCTTAATCTACTTTGAAACTATTAATATTGAAAGGATGGCAAAATTTAAATTTTCTGTTCATAATTAAGCACATCAGTTAAGTATATAAAGATAATTAAGAATTTTTTTTAAGTTTTACACAAATGTCGCTGCTGGAAAACTGATAGAAAAGCTATTAGCTCTCAAATTCACTTACAATAACAGTTTTTATACATGTAGATATCACTATGGGTATGTATGAGAAAATAAAAGACCCTGGAGATGATGACCAAGTAAACCGGAAACTGCTGTGCTATGGTACAATAACAGTAAACACAAGTGTAATTATGTAGTGAGAAAATACTGCCCTTACTATGCAAAAACAGACAAAACAAGGTAAGCTTTCTTAAAGCACTTCTTTCACTAACTGTGAATCTCTTCAGGAAAACCTTCCAGTATATACATGTTCAAAACATTGAAAATAATACAAGTATAAACTTTACTCTCCTTGCCCTTTTTTTTTGGTTGGTGAATTTTAAAGAATTATAAATTTTCTGAAGAAATTTTCATAAATTTTATGACTATGTCAGTATGTACCGTTTATGAAAATTTTATGATTATATCAGTATGAACCAGTAAAAACCCCCATGGTTTTTATAAATGCCAATGGTACAGACCCAGATAGAATAACCTCATTCTATCAAAAAGCTCATTTCCCACAACTAGACAAGGTGATGACACAGAGCACAGCAGCCCTGTAATTAAGCAGTGCTCTGACTCAACAAATTCTATTGTTGCGTTGACTAACACACTGCGCAGAATTTTTAAAAAGTAGAAGTCATGTGAAGAAAAAGCAAATATTTACCTGGTTAAATGATGAATAAAGTTTTATTTAGTTATGAAACCCTATCAAATAAAAGACTATATAACTGATAGCACTTGACTTTTTAATTAAATATTCGGTACATGTTATTCAATCATAAGAAAAAATACCGATTTAAACATTTCCTCTTGGGAATTTACAGTAGTATAATTATAGCACATTGCTCTAAAGTACAGTAAAAAATTTTCTTTAGTAGGATGTTTTATTAAAAGCCATCTGCTACAGTAATACACTGGAGAAGAGAGAGAAGACAGGCTTTCCTCTGAGCAGTGCCCTAACCTGACAGAAATAGACACAGTGAAGCTTTATCTGTCCACATAATAATCAAGAAAGCAGAGAACTTGCAGAATCTTTAAACACTCTTATCGTTGTTTTTTATTTATTATTCTAAAAAGGATTTTTGGCAGCAACTACCAAATATTTACCAATCCTCATTTTGCTCTCTGAAACAAGTTTAAGCAAATGCTCTCTATGGTTTATAATATTGGGCTGCTCCTTTGTACATTTATAGAGTTTCATTTTGTCAATCAATGGTATTCTTTCAGTTAATGGTTTTTAAAAAGTAATATCTACTACCATCCTAGCACAGTACCTAACATACCATCGGTACTCAAACATTTTTAAGAGATACTCTATTATTACTGGTTAAAATTCTATTTTACCAATCCTAGATGACCAAAAACAGACTTGAAATACATTCTTTCTGTTTAAAAAGGGGACCAGCATTAATCCATGAATGGTGGATATAGCTAGTCAATTGGGTGGCAGTGTGAGAAGACTAAACTGATCTTACCCTCTAAGCTCTGTCACTAATGGCAAGAATTCTTACATGAGACTGCTTTTACAAGGCCTCTTCTCCTATTCTGCTCAGATACATTAAGTTTCTACCATAGACATGGCCTCGTCTGTGACCTTTTCCCAGGCTCATCCAAAGCTGTCATTAGTTCCTCTGTATTCTACATATTGAAAACCTATACCCTAATGTACCTGTTCTATCTGAGTAAGGGCCTGGCTTTCCCTTACCTGTACTCCTCAAGGCTGTGAACCTTTTCCCTCTACACATCCCTAGAAACCACAGAGTCTGGCCATAAAAGACTCTTCAGCCAAGAGTTACTGCACAATGTTCAGCATTGTGGCACAACCTGTAACCTCACCACTCAGGAGGTGCAGGCAGGAGACTGCCAGGAGTTTGAAGCCAGCCTAAACTACAATGGGAGATCCTAGCTCAAAAGACTTTAAAAAATTACTGAATGGTTCAGGATTGGTATCTTGAATATACGAAAACGCTCACAACTCAGCAATAAAAAGATGACCCAAATTTTTTTAAATAGGCACAAGATTGGGGAGTTCATCAAAATATCAAACACACTAACCATATGAACCCAGCAGCTTCACTGAGACCATTGCAGAATCTTCATCGTTATTACCAGTAACATTGCTACTACTGTTATGATTGCTCAGGATGTAGTATACTTCTAAAAATAGAAGCTAATCCTGAGTACTTACTGTGTATTGAGAACTATTTATTTAGTGTGCACAATTCCAGTAGATATCACTATTATGCCTGCTTTCCAAATATAAAATGAAGGCTTAGAAAAACACAAGTTAATACTTGAAAGAAGTGAGACTCACATCTGTCAAATAATAAATATTAAATACTTTAAAAAAGAAAAGAATATACACACATGTGAAAGAAAAGATTTGGAGAAATAATTCAAATGTCAGGGAAAAGTGGCTCATGACTATGTTATTTCTCAGAGCTCGTCAATTGAAAGCCTGTTTTGATTCTAAGTATAGAATATGTATGTTACAAAATATATCACTTCTACAAAAGAGCAAAACAGTACAATTTCGTATTTGCTATATTATATAAGTACTAATCAGCACTCCTGACTTGATAAATTACATTATAAATGCCTTTAATTACTGAAATTGCACATACAATTCTGTTATGCTACATAAAATTCAATCTGCCCTAAAATATACACAGCCTCCCCCATATCAAATGGCTCAGAACATGTGAAAATGTGGTTATTACTCAGTGCCCCACATGCTGGCAATTACAATTTACTCTTCACTTCAGAAGCTCTGTTTGTTTCTATCTGTCTATAGGGGCAGCAAGGTCACCATCCTATCATTCCTTCAGATCACCACAAAAATGATTAATGATCAGCAAAATATAAAGAGCTTTTGCTTCAGAATCATTAAAACAAAAAGTGAGGAGGACCTATCCCTTTAGTTCATTTTTAGAATTTTCTACTTCCTGGGCTCAAATATCAACTTTGTTATTTAATAACTGTGTTTCTCAATCTCTCTGCATCTCTTATTTCCTTGTAGGTAAAACAGAATCAAATAACTGAAGCCATCAAGGTCACATGGAGAAGGTATACTGTATGACTTGTGTCTAGATGTTCCGCCAAAGCCTCATGCAGTCATAAGTGGGGTTTTTTCAGAGGTGTATCTAGAGCGTGTGACCCTGGGATTGATTCACGGTGCAACACTAAGCTCAAGGGCACCAGAATGACGCGTGAGCACCACCCACCCTAAATAGCCTGGGTAACATAAGGGACGGGAAGAGCTGCTGCCGCCCCTTACTTGTCTTGCTGCCTTCTGCCTACCGCGGACTGCTTCTCCTCCGCAGTGCCTACCTGCCATGCCACCTTGGAGCTAGTCAATTATAGACTGAAACTGCTACAAACTGTGAGCTAAGTAAATCTTTCCTCCTTTAACTTCGGGTGTCAAGTGTTTTGTCTCAGCAACAATTACTAAGACACATAGAAAAACCCGAAATATAACAACTATCAAACATCCCATTAATTCCTTCTGCAAGCATTCACCTAGCATCTATTAAAGGAGAATCTAGTGTTGAGTGCTACTGTTATAACAATGAGCAAAACTCTGATACCAACCTTGCTCACTTAGGCTTTCCATTCTAGAGGGCCCCACGGGTCACAATGAACTTCCTACAGACATGATAGGACCTTTCACAACTCTTTGTTGTTATACAAGGCACTGACTCAGCTTTCACACACCTATTCATTCAAACTCCCTTTAGCTAGAGTGGCCTGATCTGGCCTCTGTGCTCATCTCACTTTGCTCATACCTGTGCCACAGCACTCAACCCTTCTATTACTCTTTCTGCCACTTGTTTGGCTGTCTCCACCAGCAGACTAACTCCGTCAAGGGAAGGATATAGGTAGTACTGGTTTTTGATCTCACTAGTGCTAGCACACTGTCTGACACAAAAGTGATACTTACTGTTTGACAAATTAAAGAACACGGAGCAATAAATTAGTGGTACATGTAGATAACACAGTGTTACACAAAACCTTGCTTGCTTGCTTTCTAACCATTTCTCAGATGGATGTACTGAAACTTCAAGAGCCTATAGTCATCTCCATATTTTCTACAGTACTTCTCTGTGCTACTTATTTAGCACTGAAGAATATGCTCCTTTATAATTTTCCTTATTCTCTATCAATAGTGAGTGCTTACCATGTAGTGAGCATATACTAAGTGCTTTACATGAATTGTCTTATTGAATCCTCACAAAAACCCTATAACATGCACATTGTTATGCCCATTTTACAAATCAGCAAACTGAGACAGGATAATTAAGGAACTTGTTCAAGGTCATATGCTAGTAAGTAGCAGAGTTTTAGTTCTACACCCAGGTTCTAATTCCATAATGAATACCAGCATTTCCACCTAACTTAGTGAAGCTACTACCTCTTTAACAATGGCAAATTGTGCCCAAATATTCCTTCTAAGGATAGCAGTACATTCAATTTAATTCTCATCACAGCTCCTCTGACTGCTCTGTGCTTGGCCACTGGCTCTAGAGTGAGAATATCAGTTGGCCTAGAGCAGTGATGGCAAGCCTTTTACAGCTTTCAGTGATACCAACAGCCCCTTGCAGTATCCAAACTGTTGGTTCAACACCACTAGCCTGTGTAGCTTCTGACCTGGAAGCCTGGAGCTTCAGCCTCACTTAAATGCAATTCAGAGTTTTTTATCCTTTTTAATACTTTTGTCCCAATAGTTATTTCATATCATATGCTAATTTTAATTTTTGGAGATTATATTATAAAAGCCAATAAGCCATAGAGTATGACTGGTCCACACTATAATCACAGCCCCTTTCACTGTTCAGTATTTTTCTCTAGCCTTGAGCTACTATGATTCAAGATCTGTCCACCTACATGCCCTACTAACTACAGCAAAACTCTCTGGGCCAGTAATTCTTAGTGGTTCCTATCTACCTAGCAAAAACAACAAGAAGGTATAACAGGAACTGCTGTTCTATGGCTTACTGATCTCCCTGGTAAAATAGGTAAGTTACCTAGGAAAACAACACTGCTTAATAGTTTTCCATTTTTACCCAGGACCTAACACAGTTTATAGAAAGGAAAAAAATTAAATAAATGAGCAAATGACCTTGGTTCTCCCTTGGGAAGGATGACAATAAACTTCACTGATCAGCTAGAATTATGTCAGACATAAAGTATCTCTTAAGGAGCATAATTGCAGGGGTCCTTCCTCCCCAGGACTTTACAGACTACCTAGGAAGTGGACATTAAGAAGTTAAAAACACACTATGATGGACCCTCCCACAAAGGCAATGGTCTAAATACTGGTATAATGAAGTCACAAAATTAAAGATATTTGAGAGCCAGACAGGTATTAAAATGTAAAGAATACCGAGCAACAAACAGAGTATTAAGCCTAAAGCAAAACAAAGTATAGCTTTATTATTCTTTGATGTACAAAGCGTATTTGCAGGCTAGGTCCAGTCTGCTGGCTCTATGTTTGCTACCCCTGAAAAGAACACTTCAAGATGTGATTTGTGACTACAGATTTTCATATAGCATACCTTTACTACAGAATCAAATGATAGCCAACTTTTTCACAGAAGCCAAGTTTTAAGGTTTTGTAAATAACTTCAGATGCCTTCTTTTCTATCCAATCTTCAGTCTCTGGTAGGGTTTTTATAAAGCAATTCTGTTTGTTCAAGCTGAACCATTTCATGAATTGACTTTGAAATCTTGACATGCCCTTAATAAGACAGGAAAGATTAACTAGACCAAAAGAAGAGACTAACAGCTGCTGAACCATGACCACCAAATGCCAAATACAGTGGCACTTCTCACTGAAAATCCTATGAGTGTTCACGTTCTTCCTACTGTGTGATGGAAGCTCAGATGTATTTGCCACAGAAGTAGGTAAGTACGCTCTTAGCTATAAGCATTTGCTGTCTCATTTCTACTCCTAAGCACAGAAAAAGAAGAAAATCACTTTTACAAGTAATATTATTCATTTTCTATTACACTTAGCTATGATGCAAGACTATGAAATTAAACATACCATTGTACTGTACTTCTTGTCAGAGAAGTATTACGACCTGAGAGTTTCAGAACATATGATCAGACCAACATATTTCTATACTATTGGTATGAAAATATTGTTTTTTGATAAACTGTACTGTTAACAGTAGAAATAACATTAAAATTTTATACTGTCATAGATTTATAAACTGAATGTGAATGGAACTGAATATGGAAATAGTTATTTATTATAATCTTAATTATACATTGCTACTCAAACTCAAACAGCAAACGGTACACATGTGCCATTCTGAAATAAATTACTAGCATTATATATTTTATCCTAAATATATATATTTGTAGCATATATATATTTAGAATAAAATATTTTATTGCAGATCCTGAGGGCTGGGATGACAGGCATAAGCCATTGTTCTTGGCAAGGAAAAGCACTTAAAAAAGGTGACTGACATGGAAGCAACCCAAATGTCCATCCACTGAGAAATGAGTAAAAAAATTGTGGTATTTTTATATAATGGAATATTATTCAGCTATAAAGAAAGATAAACTCAAGGCTTTTACAGGTAAATGGTAACAACTAGAGGCCATACTCATAAGTGAAATCAGACCTCCATGAGGAAAGCAATGTATTGTCTCACTAGTATAAGAACCTGAAAGAGTGAATAAAAATTAAGAGGTATGATAGACATTGTGAAATGAAAGGAAAATGCTCAAAAGTAAAAAGTAACTGGGATGAGGGAAAAGAGAAAAGAAAGGAGGGAAAACTATGTACACATGTGTACACAGGAGAGCTAACATGCTTATACTGCAGACTTGTATCGCTTTGCTGAAAGGATCATTTAGTGATTAATTATTTGATCAATTTTGCACGTCTCTATTTGTTTTCCTGAGAAACCACTTTGAAGATATCAGCGTGTAATACAACAACCATTGTTGATTTCCTACCACTTTTTCTGTAATTCAGTGTTGCTTGTATTGTTTTTATGCTATTTTATAAATGGATGTCTGTTTGTTAATATGCTTTCCTTCTTTTATTTTTTAAAATAAAGTTTAAAAAAAATAAAAAGGTGACCGACTTTATTCGGATGCCTCACCCAACAAATGCCTCACCTTTGTTCAGGCTCCTAAGAAGTGACCTCTAAATACATGAAGTTTCCTAAATAACAGAAGTAGTTATTTATGTGGGCCTCAAACCCATCTAACAGTTATGCTAATCAAGTGACTCGTAGACACTGCACTAATAGAAGACTCAGCATTAGGGCTGGCCAAGCCACAAAGACCAATCTTGTGATTAGAGGTTTGGGGCTTAAGGCATGTGATACCAGTCCAATCCCTGGGGAAGAAAGGAGAGTCCAGAAATTGGACTCTCAAGCCTAAGTAATGAAATCCTAATAATAACTCTGGACAAAAGATTGGTAGGTTTCCTTGGTTAGTTCTCAAAGTGTACCGCCACACATTGAATCCAGGAGGGTATATCCTTAAGGATGATGCCAAGAGGGTGATATGTCTGTGGAGATGATGGACGAACCATCACATCTGGAACTTTCTTAATGCCTTATTTTATTCTATTCTTCTCTTCCTTTGGTTGGCTCTGATTTGTATCCTTCACTATTAAAATACAAAACAAAATGTTAATTACGAGTGGAGCACTTTTCTGAGTTCTGTGAGTTATTCTAGCAAATTATCAAACCTGAGGGAGTCCAATGGACTTTCAAATTTGCACCACCTGGTATGAGGTCAGGATGGTGTTGGGGAGCTCAAACTTGTGGTTGGTGTCACAAGTCTTAAGTGACTTAGCAGTCTACAAGACTGTGCCTTTTGTCCCTGGCTTGGCTAATGTGCATAGTGTACTTCTTTCCTTACTTTCCAAATATAATGCTGGATGCAGAACAGCTACGTTGTGACAAGCATATGCCAGATAGTTAGGACTTAGGTATTTCAGAAAGTAATTAACTCAGGGACTCAGGCACTTGACCACTGGAAGAGCCAAAGACTGAAGATCCTAGCTTGTAGGCCTGCCACCATAGCAGCTACCATTAAGAGAATCAGAAGTTGCTGCTGCCACACAGGTTAAGGGACTTTAGGAAACTGAAACTGCAGAATGACTGAGAGTGAAATGCCCAAAGGCAAATGCAAAACTTCACAACTAGTGAAGCTGAAGCTCACCATGCCAGACAAAAGTAGTATCATTTTTGCCCCCCTCCCATCTTCACTGGCAGATAGTAACTCATAGCCAGGACTCTGGAAAGAAAGGACTCTGGAAAATACAGTTCATGGGTTTCCAAGTATCTTCCTTGTATCTTATTCAGTGGGGGAAAAACACTTACTTTCTCCTATTCTGTCTCTTGATCCAAGATTTTCTGCAAATTGTATATTCAAAACATTCAGTGTTTAGTATAAAAGTGGTTAAACTTTTATCACATTTATGAACATATATTATCAGGAGTTAGTAAATACCACTGTGGGATAATATTCTTTATATCTTTCTCAAACTCTGAAATCTTAAAAAGAATGAATCAACAAAGCCTCTCAATCTCAGTGGAGGAAGGGATATAGCAGTGGTGTCTACTAATCTATGAACACACATCAAAAGTACATAATTTGATACTTATATGAAAAAGTGATCACACCCATGGCAGTGATTTTCATTGACAGAGTCAATTAGTGATGCTTAAACTGCCAAATGTTTCAAAACATCCTTTTTTAAACAAGATTTTATGTCTGAAAGTAATTACTTTGTCATTCATCACCACACACTAATTCTCACCTGAAGTGAAAGATTAACTGTTTATTTTTTATCATAACATTGTTTGTACCATCTTGTAACAATAATCTTTTCAAACCGCCCACCCATTTTACAAGGGTTAAGTTAAAAGTAGGTAACTTGTAAAGCCCCTTAATCTATCACAAGAAAACTGTTACATTCTGTGTGAATGTGTGAGCGAGGCACCACCACTGTTCCACTCTGCAAGTCCCACAGGCACAGACCGCTTGGGAAGCACAGTGCACCACACAGCCATCAGGCCCAAGGACTGCAACACAGCAAATGCTACTATAATTTAGCATCTCAGTTGTTCATTGTTTTAAAAATACAAACCGAACTTGAAACATTTTTTCCACATACACCAATGGTTCATCTGGCATATCTTAGTGTGGAGATCACAAATCTTTTTTAAAAAATGGTAAAAGTAGTATTTTTCACCTGAATTTAGCAGTGACAGGCATTTAGAAGATATTTCTGGAAAGCAAGCAAAGACGGAAGGAAATAAGGAGGAATTGTGTGGGAAGTTGATTTATTCTGAAGACCAAGTCATGTTACTGAAAAATCTCACTTATGAACAGAAAAATTTTTAAAAAACAAAAGCTACTATTATTCAAAGTTCCATGATTTAGAGCAGATTGAGAGGTAAAAGGAGGACAAGGGCAGCACTCACCGTCACTTCAGTCTGAAGTGAGATACTTGGACATAAGGAAAGGAATTTATGTTGGAAAAGGGGCATCTAACAGAATAAAAATCTGGACAACTATCCAAATCCTTTAGGTTATATAAGCACAGAAATCCTTTAGATTTCATTTAAAAATTATAATACACTTGTAAAGTTCTAACTATACCTCTTTAAATAACAAAATGTCTGGTTGAAAGTCAGAAAAAACTTACAGAACTAATACAGTTGTCCCCTGGTATTTGTGGGAGGTTGTGGTCTCAGACTCCCTGCAAGTACCAAAATCTATGTATGTTCAAGTCCTTACATAAAAAGCATGTATTTGCCTTTAACCTGTATGCAGTATCCTATATACTTTAAACCAACTCTAGATTCCTCATAATCCCTAATACAATGTAAATATTATGTAAATAGCTGTTACATTGTTTAGGGAATAATGCCAAGAAAAAAGTCTGGATATATTTAGAACAGACACAATTTTTTTCAAATAGTTTCAATGCATAGTGTGTTGAATACACTAGAGCTCAGGATACAGAGGAAAAACTGTATATTGCAATTTAGCAAACAGAAATTATAAAGACACTCATGAAAAAATGAAACAGCATAAAGTGTTCAAGGACAATTACAGGCATTGTTTACCACCACTCATCCAACATGTGCTCAAAAGGCAGAAGTATTAAGTGCACAATACCAACGTATTTTTAAATAAGTTCAAAGCATTTATGACTTATGGGAGTGATGGAAAACAGTATTTAATATGTTGCCTCACATGAAAACAACATGAAAAGCGTTTCTACCTTTGTGATAAGAATTCGGTACCTATCCAGCATTGCCTGGTTGTCATGGCAGCCTGCTAGTAACTGCCATACTTCTGCCCTCAGTGCTTCGGGAACACCACTCTTCACCAAGGTGGAGAGCCCTTTCGGTCGCGCACCAAGGTTACTGTGCCTGAGGAAAGAAGAAAACAAACCATTCACACTCCCCGTACCACTCCTAAACTCCTTATTGCTATACAAAGTGCACCTATTCATTTATACAAAGATATAATCCTGTGTCAAAGACAAAAATATGACAGGGGCATGAAACAATAATAGTTCTTAAGCTTAACCATGTCTTAGACATTTTTATCTTGTTTTCATCCTTTTTACTGGTGATTCATATTACTCTAACTTAAGGGAAAATTTTTTCTTCCTTTCATTTACTTGTTAAAAACACCCTATGAACTTATTTACAATAACAAGTGTGTTAGCTGCATATCTGTGGGCATAAATAGAACTCTCTGACTCCCCTGAGATAAATGGTAAGTCGGCTCTGTGTGAGGCAGGAGACAACTGAAGGACAAAATGCCAGCAGGCCTGTCACACCTTGAGGGCCCTCTCTTCTCTAAGATCAGACTGAGTTGTAGCAAGTGCAATTCACTCAGTGCTGCAAGGCTCCACATTCATGTTCTTTAATAGTGCCAAATCATACAAGTTCTGCGCCCTCCTAATTTATTTTGTTTCAAGCCCATCAGTCTTACCAGCTTAGCTTCTGTAACCCCACAAGACGAAAGTTAAGTTAGCTGATGGGTATAAATACTAACATCACCAGGCATGGTGGCACATGCCTGTAATCCCAGCACTTGGGAGGATGGGCTGAGGCAGAGGATCACCTCGAGTTTGAGGCCAGCCTGCACTACACAGTGAGTTCAAGTCCAGCCTGAACCACATTGTGAGACCCTGTCTCAAAAAAAAAAAAAAAGAACCTTTCTAAAGTCCATGTACTTCTATCTCAACTGACACCAATTTTATCTAACCTAGACCTCTGTGATAATTTCCTAATACCCATCTGTCCTACTACAACATATTTCCAACATTATAGGCAAAAAGAAGAGATAAATCACCTTGATTAAATATTTGTTGGACTTATAGTTTGTGTAATGATTTACCTAAGCTTTTGAAAGTCAGAATCACATGCATGTACACACTCATCTATCCATAAGCATACACATATCCTTTTCAGGTTAATAGTCAACAGTCCTCAATAAATCTCACACATATAATGGTATAACTCAACCCAACTGACATTCTGCCTTTACTAGATCCCCAGCTATTTGTCTGCCCAGGAATAATGAAAATGTCTTTAAATGTCTTAAATGTCTTAAAAACCTAGACACTATCTTTATAGACTGAATTTAAAAAGAACTAGGTCCATTTTCCTACAATGGATGTACCTTGACACCATAATGTTAAGAGAAATAAATTAGACATGCAAACACAAAGATGGCATGATTTCTCTTATATCAGAAACCCAAAGTATATATAAAGAGCAAAATAAAATAGGAAATAGGAAGACAGATCACTTGCAAATGGAAAGGGGATACAGAGATGGGGGGAATCAAAAAAGAATTACGATATATTATGTACATGAAACAACTCCCTGCAATGAAGATAATCATTATGCCCTGCAAATATGTACTAGTAAAAATAAAACATTTTAAAAACTGGGTCACTCATAGTACTGTTAATAAACATTCCTAATTTATTGACTATCCTGAAACATTTTATCAATTATATTGCAAACAACACCGGATTATTTCAGAGGTTATAATTTATAGATATTAAGCCAAATGCTACAAGCATACATCCACGAGAAGGGAAGACACAAATAAAAAAGCAATTTATTAAGATAATCCTTTGCACTCAATATTTTTATAAAAATGTAAGTACACATGGCTATTGCTTTGACAGCATGTTAACTGCAGGTATGAGGAACTGCAAAGTAGGCAACTAGTTATGGCATGTGCTGAACACCATGTTAGAAACACGATAGATCCTGTGGCAGACTGACAACTGGTGGTCAATTTGTAACAGCCAGCTGAACTAAATCAGCAAGGTGCTGGGCATGGAGGGCCCACCTAACGACTGCTGTCAACAATAATGAAAAGAACTGGAGGGGAAAAGAGTGCGAACTGCTGATTCTCCTGGAGAAGCTTGTCACTCTGGCTTTCCTGAAATGAACTTGGCTGTTTTTCGTAATTGGAGGAACTCAAGACCTCGCTGTTGCTGAGGATGGCCGTGGTTCTCTTCAGGGGAGCTCTGTTCCTTACTTTGAAGGTCACTTTCTGGCTTCAGCGCCAACCCCTCAGCCTGCTGGCACAGATCATTCATCCCACTGGCACAGACCTTTGGGCCTTTAGAGTGCAGATGCTTGATACAGACTTGCATGAGACATTGCTGCGGGCTCTAGTCCTCCAGTTGGACTCATGGGGGGCACTAATATGGGCTCTAGATCTTTGGCTGGACTTATGCAGTGTTTCAAGTATTTTATTACATGACCCATTATAAGCAGGCCTCCTACCCACTTTGACTACACTATTAATTTCAAAGGTAAGTACTATGTCATTTTCTTCATATCTCCACATTGCTTCATAAATTTATATTGGCCCAAGTTATAAATCTTATATTTTATAAACTAAGGAAAAGATCTCTATTTTGCTCTTTACTTATAAAAATATTCTGTTGACCTGTCATCATTATGATCTCTCTTTGAAATCATGACTAGAAGATTTAAGCACTCCCTGGTCAAGGGTATCAATTTCCACATGTACTCACACTCTCTACTTGTACTCCTACATGTTCCTACATAAATTTAGCCACCTACCTGCCTACTTTGTAAAAAGAGTTCTAGCTCCTAAGCCAGATATTATCTATATTCAAATACTAACTGCCATTTACTTACTATATGCACATGGGCAACCTACTGACTGTGGGACCTTGACTAAGTTACCTATTTTATGTCATTATTTGTTATGCATATTTATGCTGGTTGTGCTTCAATTTTCTCCTCTCTGAATTGAAGGTAATATGGTACCTAATTCAGAGTGTAGTGACAGCTAAACTAACTCACGTATGCAGTACTGTAAAAACACTTGGCATGTATAGGAACGAACCCTCAAGTGCAAGCTATCACTTCTGCAGCCATGTCTTGCCTTCCCCCGTTAGAATGAGCTGCGCTCCTAGGATGACCCTGGAGGACTTCTCAGGCCTCCCGCCTTGTATCACTTGATTATTTCCTCCTTGATGAACACAGTTCACTGGATTTCTAACTTGGTTTGCCTCCAAGCTCACTGGTGGCCCTTTCCTGGACTCCTCTGCATGGTTTTCCTTGTCTTTCCACCTCCAAGCACTGGAGTGGTCAAAGGCTGTCCCACAGTGACCTCTATCTATACTCACTTCTTAAGAAATTACCCTAACAAATGAGCATATCGTATACAATAAATATATATTTATTTATAATATACATGGCTCCCAAACTCGAGATAGATAGATAGATAAATAGATTACATGTCACCTTCTGGTACCAGCCTGGAGCAAGAAATCACCTCTGCCCCAGATTATTTGTGATTATATTCTAGCTATCCTGTCTGCTTCCAACCTTCCCTCCTTTTAATTAATTATTCACTTCACAGCCAGAATCACATTTGTTTAAATGTTGAAGTCAAAACGTGCCACATGTCACGACATGAGGAAGATACCAGATAGACAAATCATCTCCTAAGGGTTCAAGAGGTGGCCAGACACAAAGGGTGAATCTACTGCAGTCTAACTGGAAATGTAGCAGCTTAATTTCAAAAGCCTGATAGAATAAAAAAATCAAAATATGGATATAAAAATGTTCATAGAGTTGAACAGACAACTGCACTAGTACTATTTCATTCATAAGTATTTACAATCAATACTCAGTCAATAAATATTTATTGAGCACTTCCAGGTACTGTAACAGATGCCTTGAATCAGTTATAACTTTAAAGAGGTCATGTGCATTTGACATCATTTTAATAAGGAAGAATAAAAAAATCTGTTAATAAACACTGCCTTAATCTTTTCCCAATCTTCCATCTTTTTATCATTTAAGGAAAAGTTTATGCAAAACAAAATTCACCACTTTAGTGTATAGTTCTGTAAGTTTCGACAAATGCGTACAATTGTACAACTACTGCCAAAATACAGGATAATCATAACAATTCCACCAAAAATCCTCTGTGCCCTCTTGTAATTGACACCATTCCAACACTTGCATTCCTTGGTGACCACTGACACTTCTTTCTATCATTAACAGTTTTAGCTTTTTTGTAATTTCATACGAAAGGGATAACACAGTATTAAGTCACTTGAATCGTGTATAATACAGTGTATCTGAGATCTATTTTGTTGTTGACGTCGTAGTTCATTTCTCCCGCTGCTGAGTAGTTCCCACTGCACGGATGTGCCATAGTTGGTTAGTCCCTTACCTACTGAAGGGCATGTGCATAGTTCCCATTTTGGTGTCACTGTGAACAAAACTGTCATAATAATTCATGGATAGGTTGTAATTTCATCTAGGTCAATATCTAAGGGTACAATGGAAACTGCTGGGTGGTATGAGAAATATGTGTTCAACTTTTTAAGTAAATATTGTCCAAAATTGCTGTACTACTTTGTATTTTCAGCAGGAACATATAAGAGCTCCAGCTGCTGTTTTATGTTTCCAATTTCTACATATCTATGCCAACTCTTGTTCTGTCTTTTTTACTATATCCTAATGGGCATGAAATGGTATCTCATCAAAATTTTCATTTCCCTGATGGCTAATGATGTTAACATACTTTTAATGTGCTGGTTGACCATTTGTATTCCTTATTTGAAAAATGTTACAGCTGTTTTGTGCCTTTGCTTCTGAACTCTACTTTGTGCCACTAAGCTAAGTGACTATTCTTACATCAAGCTAAGTAGCTACCTTTGAATAATACTCTCTTGATTACTATGTTTTCCTAAACCCTGAAATCAAGTAGTATATCCTCCAACTTTGTTCTACACTATCAAAATTATTTTGTCTATTTTATTAGTTTACTGTTCTATGTAAATTTTACAATCAGCTTTGTCACTACGAAAAAGTCTGAGATTTTTACTGAACTTTCAGTAAGAATATAGATCACTTTAAGAACAAATGAAATATTAAGAACACTGAGCCTGTCATTCCATGAACACAGTGTGTTTCCCACTTATTTGTGTCTTCTTTGATTTCTTCCATTACTGTTTCTAGTGTGATCTAGCAGTTTGCTGAACTTCCACCGAAATGCTCTATGTTTGGATTTGGTGCCTTTTTATTTTTTTTTAAAGACAACGGCTCAGGGTTGGAGATGTGGCTCAGTGGTAGAGCTCTGTCCTTGCATATACAAGGCCCTGGATGTGATCCCGAGCACACATACACACACACATACAAAGTAAGAGAGCCACTTTGTAGTTCAGGCTGGCTCTAAACTCACTATGTAGCCCAGGCTAGCCTTGAACTTGTAGTAATCCTCCCACCTCAGCCTCCTGAGTACTGAGATTACAGGGGTGTGCCACCTGTTCTGGTGCTTTTGTATGGTTTTTCATTTCACACATTTTACTGCTAGTATGTAGATTTAAGATTGATGCTTACATATTAATTTTATATCCTAGAAACTTGTAAAACTTATTATTTCTAAATGGTTTTTTGCTTCTTTTTTCTGTAACAAATAAAACCATGTTTGCAAATAGAGATCACTGAATATTTTCCTTTCAACTCTTCTTACTTCATATGTCTTCTTCTTGCTTTACCGCACTGCCTAAGACAGTGGTGGGAAACCTATGGCACACACAGCACAGCAGACTGTTTGTATCACAGAGAGCTCTGAAAGGTTTGGCATCACTGGCACAATATCGGGCACAGACATTGCTATCTTGTTCCTGGCCTTAGATGTTTCACTCTCAAGTAAGATGTTGGCGGTTGATTTTTCATAAGTACCTTTTATCAGCTTGAGAAAGCTTATTTGATTCCTAACTCCCTGTGAGTTTTTATCATGAATGAAGAATGCTTAATTTTACCAGATGTTTTTATCTATCTGCTGAGATAATTATATTGTTTTATTCTTTAGCTTGTTGATATAGTAACTGACTTAGTCACTATTCTTGTCACTGGCACAAAATACCTAAGCACCACAACCTAAAGGAAAGGGAACCCAGAGATGGAGGGAGGGAAAGGGGAAGTAAAAAGAATGAAGATGTGTTATGTACATGTATCAACCTCCCATGATGGATCTAACCATTATGTACTACAAACATGTACAAATAATTTTTTTTTCATTTTTAAAAAGGAAGAGAGGTTTCTTTTTGGCTCCCATTTCAGTCTGTGGTCAGTGGGCTCCAAAGAAGAGTCAATGTGGTAAATAAGCATGGTGAAGGAAAGGGTAGTCTTTGATGGCAGCCAAGAAGCAGAGAGAATGAAGAGAAAACCAGAAAGGGAGACACATGCTCCAGGTCATGCCCCAGTGAGCTGTCTCTCCCCACAGGGAGTCCTCTATAATCCCCATCATCCAATCCCCTTCCACACACAGCAGGCTCTGGGGGCCATTTTAGACTGAAACTGTAACACAGACTTTCTTTATTGACTGTCTGTTCTCAATTCTATTTATTAGTTCTCTGTTATTAATTTCCTATTTTCCGCTTCCTTTGAGTTTATCCCTTTCCCCCTTCGCTCAAACTAGAAGTACAAACTTAAGTCACAGGTTAGGGATCTGTTCTCTAATAAGTCAGAACCTTAAATCTATACTGAAATAACGGCATATCCAAAAGCAAACAAAGATTTTTCTAAATGAAATTTGTTTAAATTCAAATTTTTAGAGTGTATTAACTGTTATGCAAAAAAATGTTATAAAAAAATCAAAATTAAACAAGACTTGCTTTTAAAAAGGATATGTGTCTCTACTTCCCCTCCTCTATTTCCCTGCACACTTCTCCCAAAAACATGCAGACTTGCTAACTGAATTTTTAAAAATATAAGAGCATACATTTGTTCATCTTCCTTTCAGTGGAAGAGCCCAGCATATATGTGTACATTATAAGATTGTTGATGTAACCCAAAACATAAAATAAATACATATAGTAAGAATTTGGCTATTTTCCTAGTAAAGGGGCAAGAGGTAAGAAAAACTATGAAAAAGACATTCTACCTGTAAGACACAGAGAAAGTCCATATGCATGACTAAACACATAGTGCTTCCACATCAAAAATGGAACTTGAAAAGGTTAAATGATTTGTCCAAGCAACATAGTGGGTTAGCACTACATCTGGAATTTTAAATTAGTTGTTCTGAGTTTTAGCAGAAATTCCCTTTTAATCATATTCTCTTTTAAAAGGTCTTATCAAATTGAAATTTTTTGGTCATTGAGAGTAAGTTATGAAAAAGATGAAAATTTTTATCAAAAAAGATAGTTTCACAATACAAGTTTTAGCATAGCGTAATGTCCTTTTGGTGACTAATTTAAATTGAGGTGTCAGGTATTAGTTTTAGGTGTTGTTATACTTTGCTATTCTGGAATGAATGTGTTAAGCCAAAGTAAACACCCAATTCTCAGTAGTAACAGCTCCAATAAAAAGAAAGCCTCTGAAGTAGTTATCACGGAAAAATACGTCCTTGTTCTTGACTAGAGAATCAGGGAAAAATAGATCCTGGCCATACAGCAGAGCTGTCAAAATAAACAGCTGCTTATTTCTAAGATGTGTTCAGGTCCTATAAATTCCTCAGCTTCCCCAAGCAAACTACTTAAATTGGGGAAGGAAGAAAACATGAGAAGTCAAGCTATGGTATCAAAACATGCACTACCATAGTGTCTACCTATTGCCAATTATATCCATATGATTAGACCAAAAAGTATCCCTTCAGACCAAAGGTGAAGGAGATTAGGAGGGTGTTACGGTTTGTATCTAATGCTGCACTCAGAGGCGGGGCTTTTGGGAGATGATGGGACCATGGGCACATGACAGGCATCAGTAGATTAGTCCCCTGGTGAGTTTATGGCTGATTTACCCTTAGGAAGTGAGATTGGCCAGAAGAGTTAGATCACTGTGAGCACGGCCTGAAGGGTTAACCTTCCCTCCTCCCTTGCCTGGCTCTCTGCTTCCTGGCTGCCATACTGTCAGCAACTCTCTTCTGCTATGTCTGTCTGCCAGGTCCCCTGCGCTGCAGCCAGAGGAGAATGGGCTAAAATCTCTACGAAGTGTGAGCCAAAACCAAACTCTTTTTCTGCAAGGTGCTGCAGTCAGGAATTGTGTCTCAGTGATAACAAAGTGGCTAAGACAAAGGGCAAGCCGTTCGTGCTGGTTTTCCTTGATTTATTAGTATCCCAAGTCAATCAATCTCTACCTAAAAAGCATGAGTGTTAAGAATGTCTTATTCAACTGGCCCAGATAAATAACTAAATGAAAATTAGGATAAGCTACTTCCTCTCTACAATTATTTACCTACTGCCTCTCAATTACTGTTCTGTTCTATTCAGTGGTGTGAGGCCTGAGAATCTGCATACTATACATCCTAGACTGCACTGCCAGCTGGCTTCTAGGTTAGGTTCTGCCGTTTTAACAGCTGAACAGTCATGTGCAGGTCGAAGGTAGAACGAAGGAAGAAGGGAATACATTCCCAGCACAAGCTATACTATAGTCGCTAGGAAATATAATACCAGTCAGGCTTTCCCAGAAGCATCAGCACCAATGATACAACACTCTCCTATTAAATAGAGGTCAAAGTATCTCTTCCTAACTAAAGAAACAATTAAGTGTCCCCTCTCCAGACAGTTCCTTCTAAAGCTTAACAGATCTGAGTGACCTCAGGCGTCTAAGCAACAAACTGTGCAGTCCTCAGAAGTCCCTGTAATAGCTCCTTGATCTTCTGTGAGTTCCTCAATTCCCGTTACAATACCTCTTGGACTTCGTTTCAGTTACTTCACTATCTTCTTTCTATCCTTCCAGTCTTATCACACTGCAAACTAGTTCTCTGCATTAAAACCCTCTGAAAAGCCCAGCTTGATTTATTTTTTCCAGCCTGGATTCACTAGTCTTTAACTAGGCTAGTCTTTGATTGGTTAGGTTTCCTTTTGATTGGGATAGTAATTTCTCTTTGTCTAGGTTAGTTTCAACACTCAACATGTAGAAGATAATACATAGAAAATTGATAGCAGTGCAAATATTTTCTATCCACAGATGTGCAAATGATTCTTGCTCATGAAGGTATACATGAACTACCAGGTAAAATACACAAATCTCTAAATCAAACCTCATTTTGATTGGTAGTAACATCTCTCTGGTTCTCCATTAATTAGTGAATTAAACATATTCTTTGAAATGTGTTCATGTTATATTTGTAGGAGTAAGGGTACATAAAACTTTATGTTTAATAAAGAAGATGCAGCTGACACTTTGATTTTCTCAGGATAGTTCCTTAAAAAATAATGGGATCAATACTTTGGTCAGAATTTAATAAAACTACTCTCCAGATCTTACAATGAGAAATCAAATAAACACCTTGAAACTGTAAATCCATGTTGTGCTTTCTAAATTATAACTAAAGAATCTCTTAGGATATACATAAAAAAAAGAAACTATCATGAAGAACATCACTCATCTCTACAGAAGATTTCTTTAAAAGTTCTAACTATTCTGACTTCTACCTTATTATACCAATGCACAAAATCTGCCCAAAACATGGAATCTCTCCTAGACTACCTGCCTGCATATTATCTGATATATGTAGTCAATAATGTATCATACCCCCTCTTGGTATCAGTATGATTTTTAAAAATTTCACCAACATAATAAGCATCATGGTTATCTTTTTAAGAACTTGAATATCATAAATATAAACAGTATTTTAATAAATATAAATAATGTAGCTTTTATAGTTCCAAGTAAAATATTCCCAAATGGAAAACAATATTCAAACACAAAGAATAAAAAAGACTAAGTTACAGTCCCTTTCAGTGGCAACAAATACGGTAAAGAAATGTAACCCTTTAACAATAGATATGTAAGTATGTTTGCAATGTAGCACAAAACTGACAATGCTGACTCACGTTATGTCTGAGCAGAATAACAAGACAAATGTATTTTCTGAAAATAAGACTACATGGGCGAAAACCCAGCCAAACATGAAGAGTACCTATTAATTCTATTATAATTATTTTATTAATGTTGGTTCATTAATTTTAGTTTCGCTTATTTTAGTTTGTGAATCTCCTTGTGAGAGTCGGTCCATGTACACAACAAAGCTTAACTCCTTTTTGTATTCCCTTCCCCTTTCCTCCCTCCGCCTGCCGCTCATCTCCTAAATTAGTTTCTGATATTACTGTTTTAACTTGTATTTTAATAGGTATACTGCAATTAACACAACAAAGTAAAAACTATATAAAGTTTTTAATAAGAAAAAAATTTTTACCATCTTCCTAGCAACTCTCCCCAAGAATATAGGATTTTCTCAGGACAATCTTTAGACACATCACCTGTTCCACTTGAGAGTTCATTATCACTCTCTGCAGAAAAAACACAAAACAAAACCAACACATTACATTTTATAGTAGGCACTGACATATTATAAAACAAGAAACATGACTGAAAATATGTCTAATAAAAGGTCAAAGAACATTGTTCTATATATTATTATACACACTGCAAAAGAAACAGCAAAACTTTCATTAATGTAAGTTATTATTAGTGCCTCAATAAACATTTCACAGAATTTTATGAAAATTGCCACCTAGTTTATAAAATATAAAACTGAACGTGTCTATTATAAACAGTCAAAGACAGAAACATTTATTATGATATCAGCAAGATGGCAGAATAGGAAGTCTTAGACCCCATTCCTCTCCACAAGAAGTTCAACTAGCAACTATTCATAGACCCAAACATTCTTTGGAAAACACCTAAAACCTGAAAACAAGCCTGAGGCACCCAAGTAGTATGCAGAACTGAACAAAATCCAAATCAGAAGCATAAGAGCAACTGTCTTACTCCAACTATGTCACCTTTTCTCCTTCCCCAAGTGGGCTATGGTCACATGGAGAGGAATTCCCCAGGCTCAGTTTCTACAAGGAGAAAAGTGACAAGAGGCAGTCATCCTCCTTCCCTATCATTCTGCAGTGCTTCTCAGAAAGCCCACTCTGGTTTCCACTGGCACGGAACACTAGGCAAAATGGCATGGCTTGACTACCCAGGGGTTGGCTGGGAACAGAAAAAGTGAACATCCCACAAATCTTGGTGTTACCTCTGTATTCCTGCCAGTTTAGGCACTCAGAGATAATAGCAAACCTCAGAGTGTAACTGCAAAGTTAGTCATATTTAGAAGCAGACTGAGAACAATCTAGGTTGAGCCCTGAGACTGCTCATCTCCACATCCAGCCCCCAAATCAGCCCAATGATCTCACCTAAGCAAAGTCTCCTACCTTTGTGGATTTGAGAGAAGAGGTTACAAAGACTTAGCCTGCAAAGACAGAGCCACAAGTCAAGGTGCCTACCAACAACTCTGTGCAGGTAGGGAGACTTCCATCTCCATGGATGTCAAAGAAGTGAAGAGACTATACCAGCTTGACTAGGAAAGTAAGAAGGGGCTCCATGTAGCAAAGAGGCCCACCAAAAAAAAAATCCATTTAGTCAGGGAGAATCCCAACTTTGTGCTGTTTAGAGAAGCACAGGAAGTAGAACTTCTTGATCCAGGAGGACAAATAATCACTCAAGTCAGCCAAAAGTACATCCCTGGTTCCACTCAGAATGGGAATCCTCAATCCTGCATTTCTAGGGAACACAGTATTGGATCCACCTGACCCGAACAGCAGCTTGTAACCACAGAGATCAACCTGCACCCCTGCCCACCAACAGATCTTAAATAGCAGAATTACCTGGCCATGGAATACATTTTGTGACAAACTTGACAAGAAGTAATCACAGGTCTCCAAACAAGGCAGCCCAGCCAGTGGTCTCACCAGACAGCAGAGGCCAACTAGCAGTCTCATTTGGCATCTAAGCAATGCAACCAGGCCAATCAATTAGAGAACTGACAACAAGCTCAGCATAACAAGACATCAGGAGTTGGCCCTTCCAAAATCACAGACAATATAACTAGCAAAGCTCTACCCAGTTACAGAGCACATGTAAAGGCCAGAGGTGGGGGATGTGCGTAAAACAATGGAATGACACAAAGATTATAAGGAATCGGGGAAAAAAGATTTTCCTAACCAACATCCAAGAGAATAAATAACAACCAGACTTGACTTGTAAGAACGCTGAAAGGCCATAGATGACAAACACATAGCTAACACTGTACTCCTTGGTTAAAGTTTAAAGCTTTTCATCTAAGACCTGGAACAAGACAAAGGTGCCTGCATTTACCACTTCCGTTGAATATAATACTGAAAGTCACAGCCAGAGAACCTGGCCAGAGAAAGGAATGAAAGGCATATGAAAGCCAGACATGGCAGCATGCACAGCAGGATGCACCAGAGGTCATAGCTATTCAAGAGGCTGAATGGCCATACTACCAAAACTGTTGTACAGATTCAATGCAATTCCCATTAAACTACCATTAGCATACCTCACAGATTTAGAGAAAATGTGCCTCAAATTCATCTGGAACCAGAAGAGACCCAGAATAGCAAAAGCAATCCTGGGCAATAAGGACAAGTCAGGCGGAATCACAATCCCTGACCTGAAATTATACTACAAAGCTACTGTAATAAAATCAACCTGGTACTGGCTAAAAAACAGACCTGAGGATCAATGGAACAGACTGGAAGATGCAACCACAACGAAAAACCCACTCAGCTACCTAATATTTGACAAAGGGGTCAACCAAACCCACTGGAAAAAAGAAGGCCT
>PVLD010010501.1:0-70456 GCA_004027595.1 Dinomys branickii | reverse complement strand
TTTTTTTTTTTGTGGTACCGGGGATCAAACTCAGGACCTTGCACTTGCCAGGCAAGCACTTATTCAACTGAGCTATATCCCCAGCCCCTACAGGTTGGCCTTGAACTCACTTTGTAGCCCAGGCTGGTCTTGAACTCACAACAATCCTCCTGCTTCAGCCTCCCGAATGCTGGGGATTATAGGTGTGCACCACCACGCCCAGCAATGAGGTTAATTTGTAAATGGGGTTCCAAATTGAGGTAACTGTGAGAGCCAGCCCCGCCCCACCCCAGGGGCTGGAACCCAGGGCCTTGCATGCCAGGCGATTGCTCTAGCACTGAGCTATGCCCACCTGTTTTTATTTTTTTATCTTGAAACAGGATCTTGCTAAATTGTCCAGGCTGCCTGGAACTTTCAGTTTTAGCACTTAACACATTGGTGTGATTCTGTATCCTTCAACCTAGAGCTTTCCCTTTGGCAAAAAGTGATCTAATCTGGTCCCTGTGGGCCACTCTGGACCTTATAGGGACGCCCCAGGGTCGGCTGCTGACACAGCAGGTGGTTTGGGAGGGCATTGAGGAAGCCTCCAGTCCCGGCCGTGGACCCCCAACCCAGCAACCTCCCTTGGAAGCAGTTTGTGTCCTGGCCAGTAACTTACCTGGCAAGGCCCAAGACTGAGTCGCCGCTGGTTTGCAGGTCAGTGTGAGGCACTGAAAGAGGCTCTTTTCCTCCAATCCAGGATGAAGGCAGAGGTTGAGCCTTCACCCATTCCTTCAACTGTCCCTGGACCATATCTTCCTGGGGTGAAGACTAAATCTCCAGCTCTGGATGGATTTGTTCACGGATCAATAGCCTGATCAATCAGGGCGACTTGGCCCTTAGAATTAGAAGTTTGGCTGGGCGTAGAGGCGCACACCTGTAATCCCAACACTCAGGATGCTGAGGCAGGAGTGTTACCTATAGTTCCAGGCCAGCTTGGACTACATGGGCCAGTGTGAACTACAAAGTCAGACCCTGTTTCAAAAAAAAAAAAAAGAAATTAAAAGCACTTGGTACATAGTTCAGATTGCTGAGAAACAGAAACGGCTTTAGGGTAGATACAGTTGTTCAGGGTGGGGATGAGGCAGTAGCTCAGTGGCAGCACTGGCCAGGCAAGTTCAAGGCCCTCAGTTCAGTCCCCAGAATGCACATCTTCCCATGCGAGCTCAGGATAAATTAGGCCAAAAACAAAACAAAAATTCTGTCCATTCACATGAAATGCAAATGGCAGGAGGGAGAACCCGACTTCTGTTATCATATGGGTAAAGGTAAACAAGTTAGGTGGTAGCCTGTGCCAGCCAGGTTTGAAAGGGAACCCTCAACGTGGGACTGTATTTTATGAAGCAATTTGGTTTTTTTGGTGTCAGAAATCGAACTCAGCACCTCAGCCTTGCCAGGCAAGGGCTTATGCTGTTGAGCTATACCCTGGCCCATGGCCATGTATTTTAGTTCAATGTTTTGGAGGGCGTTTGGACAAATTTACCATCCTTGTGTGACATCATTTTAGCTGGATGCCGAGATGTGTGTAATAAGGCATTTTCTGAAATTGTCATGGTGTTTGTGGTAGCAAAAATTTGTAATCTAACCTAAATATTCATCATCTGCTTATCACAGGTCCCCGGCTGAATAAATTGTGTGATTATGGTATAATTCATATACTAAAGAAGTCTGAGGCCAGGTGTGGTATCTCACAAGGTTGTAATCCCAGCACTCCAGAGGCTGAGGCAGGAGGATCGTTGCGAGTTTGAGACCAGCCTGGGCTACAAAATGAGCTCAAGGCCAGCCTGAACTGCATAGCGAGACCCTGTCTCAAAAAACAAAACAAAACACTCAGTATTTGTCTACCAAAGTGTGCAGTGCGGAAGCTTGTCTGTGTACAGACCATCTCTGCAAGCTCATATGAGACAGGGGAAAATACTTGCTTTTGGCAAGGGAAATGAAGATCTGGGGTGAAGACTTTCTTTTGGGGTTGGTTAATTGTTAGTCACATTTTTATTTATTTATTTTGAGACAGGGTCTCACTGTGTAGTTCATGCCGGCCTTGAACTCATTATGTAGTCTGACCTTGAACTAGAAGGGATCTTCCTGCCTCAGCCCCCTGAGTGTTGGATTTACAGGAATGTGCCACCATGCCCAGCTACCACATTTTTAGTTACTGCTTTTGCTTGAAGAGATGAATAGATACTGTAGAAAATGCAGGAATGTATTTAAATTTACCTTCCTTCCATGGCCTGGTGTTGTGAGTTATGCCTGTAATCCCAGGAGGCTGAGGCAGGAGGATCACCAGGAATTTGAGGTCAGCCTTTGCTACATGTTTACTACATTATGTTGATCGGACTACATAAGGAGACCTTGTCTCTAGACTAGTGTAGTCAGGTATGGTGGCGCACGCCTGTAATTTCAGCACTCAGGAGGCTGAGGCAGGAGGATCATTGCGCGTTCAAGGACAGCCTGGGCTACAAAGTGAGTTCAAGACCATCCTGAACGTCATAGTAAGACCCTGTCTCAAAAAGACAAACAAAATAAAAAATAAGATAAACTAGACTAGACTAAACTAAACAAAACAACTAAAACTAAACTATACATCTTCCTTCCAGACGCTTTTCCTGGCCACGTTAAATAGTCCCCGCTTGCTCTCAGAAATAGTTTTTATTTACCCTATGAAACCCTCACTCCGCGACGGCCGCAGGGAGGCATCCTGGCCAGCAGAGGGCGCGGGAGGACCGCGCCCCGCCCGGAGGGAGCGCTGCAGTGCGGTGGCGTTGGGTAGGTAGCAGCCGCTGAGGTGTTGCGGGAAGACCGGGGCCCATTGATCAAAGGGTCACCGCGGAGTTCCCGGCCCGCGCCCCCTTCAGGCCCGCACCTCGAGCAGGCCTGCGGCCTGGCCTCGCCTGAGCCCGATCCCTCTGGGGCTTGGGTGGTCTCCCCTGCAAGGACGAGTCCGGACGCAGCTGGGATAGAAAGGCCCCGCCCGCCCGGGTGCAGGTGCAGGACCAGGGAACGAAAGGGAAGGGAGGCCCAGGTAGTGGGTGATTCGAACAAGCAGAGGCCTCTGGGCTCATTTTCCCATCCCGGCATCCTCAAGAGAGAGGAACCATCTGCCCCCACGCTCAAGGAAACCGAGGCACAGACAGGCTAGGTGACTCGCCCAGGGCGACCCAGCCGGAAGAGGTGGAGTCCAAGGGGGAATCACGCACTTGTACTGGCCTGAGCCCCTGCCTCTTGTTTTGGAGATAACAGAGTGAGGTCCTGGTATGGACCGCGTGTGCCGAGGAGGGGGTGGTGCTCCGCTGTGGCCCAGTTCCCTTGATCAAGCGACTTTTTTCTTTTTCCGGGTGTTGTGCCGGTGGCGCACATCTTAGTCCCGCACCAGGGAAGCTGAGGCAGGAGGATCGCAGCCAGTTCAAGGCTAGCCTGAATTACATTGTGAGACTGTCTCAACAAAACAAAACAAACAAAAACTTTTAAAAATAGGTTTGTGCGTGTGTGTGTGTGGTGCTGGAGATAGAGCTCACCTTCCTGCATGTGAAATACACCATAGCTGCTATAACGAGTCGAGTTGCAGATGTGTTACATTTTTTAAAATTTATTTTTATATGTACTACGTTTTAAAAAATAATAAACAGGACAGTATGGAGCTGTGGCAGCTCCCGTGCAGCCTCTCAGGCCTCCTTCCTTCCCCAAACACCACTTAGTTCTGCGTTAAACCAGGCATCGTGGGGACAACGCCTGTAATCCCATCACCCTGGGAGCCCAGGGCAGAAGAGTGGGAAGTTTGAGCCCACTAGGGGCAGTTTAGCCAGTTAGTGAGCCCCAAGTTCAATTCGGTGCACCCTGAACTCAATCCTGAGTACCAAAAACCAAAAAATAAAAATCGTAGTAAACATTCACCTGCAGTAGCTGGGCGTGGTGGCACACACCTGTAATCCCAGCACTCGGGAGGCTGAGGCAGGAGGATCAGAAGGATCTTTTCTAGTTTGAGATCAGCCTGGGCTGCAAAGTGAGCTCAAGGCCAGCCTGAACTGCATAGTGAGACCCGGTCTCAAAAGGACAAAAAAAAAATTACCTGCATTTCTTTATAATTTTACCACCTCCATGTACCACTTTATAATTTTACCGCTCCATATCTGGGGTGCATGTGTATGTGTAATCCTAAACCATATAGGGTTTGCTTGGCCTGCTTTGGAAGCACAGGGAAATCCAGCTATAGGTTTCTGACTTTTTTTTCTTTTTGAGACAGGGTCTCACTGTGTAGCCTAAACTGGCCTCAAAGTCAAGATCCTCCTGCTTCAGCCTTCTAAGTGTTGAGATGACAGATATATACCTCACGTAGGCTCTTTTTCTTTATATTTTTATCTTTTTTGAGACAGGGTTTTGCTATGCAGTTTAGGCTGGCCTTGAACTCTCTTTGTAGCCCAGGCTAGTCTCAAACTTGCAACGATCCTCCTGCCTCAGCTTCCTGTGTGCTGGGATTACAGGCGTGCACCACCACGCCTGGCTGGTTGGTTTGTTGAGATGGGCTTTCATTACATAGTTCGGGCTGGTCTTGAACTTGTGGTGATCCTCCTGCCTCAGCCTCCTGAGTGAGTGTTGGTATGATAGGCAGGTGCCACCACTGTGCCTGGTGTACAGGCTCATTTATGACTTCTTTTCTACATTTTTTTTTTTTTGGTAGTAGTAGTAGTAAGGCTGGACGTGGTGGCGCACACCTGTAATCCTAGCATTTAGGAGGCTGAGGCAGGAGGATCCTTGTGAGTTCAAGACCAGCCTGGGCTCAAAGTGAGTTTAAGGCCAGCCTGAACTGCACAGTGACACCCTGTCTCAAAAAGACAAAAAAAGGCTGGGGATATAGCTCAGTGGAATAAGCGCTTGCCTAGCAAGCGCAGGGTCCTGAGTTCGATCCCCAGTACCGCAAAAAAAAAAAAAGACAAAAAAACCCCAAAAAAGTAGCAGTAGTATTAGTAACAATAGCAGAGACTGAATACAGGGGCTTTACGCTGAGCTACATCCCAGCCTTTTAAATTCTTTTTTTTTTTTGAGACAGGGTCTTACTAAATTGCTAAATTGCCTAGGCTGGGTTAGAATTTATGATCCTTCTGCCTCATCCTCGAGAGTTTTGGGAGTACAGGTGTGTGCCACCCCATTCCACTATGCCCAGTCCTAGCTCAATTTTTTAAACACTTATTTAGTCTTTTTGAAACAGGGTCTCGCTATGCAGTTCAGGCTGGCCTTGAGCTCACTTTGTAGCCAGGCTGGTCTTGAACTCACAAAGGTCCTCCTGCCTCAGCCTCCCAAGTGCTGGGATTACAGGCATGTGCCACCACACCCAGCTCAATTTTTTAAAAAAACTCATTTCTGAGACAGCATCTTGCTAAATTGCCCAGGCTCCCAAGCGGCTGGGATCACAGATGTTCACACCTCACCTGGCCTGTTCTGTTCTGTCTGCTCTCAGGAGCTCAGGAGCGTGGTGCCTGTTCTCTTTTATGAGGTCTGGGTTTAGAGACTGTCAGTTCCTAACACCGATGCTCTGCGGTGTTAGGAGAGGTTCTGAAAGTGCTAATCCAGAATCCCCACCCCTGGGAATTAAGTCAGGATGTGAATGAGGCCTGGCTCTGCTGGTTTTGAAAGTTCTCTAGGGAAACCTAATGTGCTTCGGGCTGAGAACCCCTGGGCTGCACGGAGAGAGTCCCCTCACTGGCCTACGTGAAACTTTCCCAAGTGACCTTGCACATTGGCGCTCACGCCATCCCTCACATCCTCATCAACGCTTGATATTGACCAAATTTTTACTTTCTGTGCCCCTGGGGGTGTGAAACGGTGTCTCACTGTGGTTTTAATTTGCATTTGTCTCAAATGCTGGGAAGGTGGTGAGATGCTGGCGGACAGAGAATAAAAGGAGGCAGCTAAGGGGCGACAGGAAGAGACACGGGGGTGGGGCGGGGGCGGGGCACTGAGCGGCAGGTGCCAAGGTCCTGTGGTGGGAACCACTGGGATGCAGGAGGGACAGAAAGGGGGCAGGGAGAGAGCTCAAGACAAGGTGGGCAGGGTCGCAAGCCTGGTAGTGTCTGAGTTGAGGGTGTCGTCGGTCCCTTCTGCTTCACGTGGAGACCACTAATGAACTACACGGCGCTGAGGGCGGTGTCCGCACTGTGCACCTCCTTGCCGCCTAGAATGAGGGGAGGTGGTTTGCTCACAGTTAATATCCCCAGCACCGAGCGACCCAAACAGGCAACAGTCCCTGGTGTGGAGGCTCAGGGCTCTTCACGGGCCCTGCGCAGGTGAAAGCCAGGACGGAGGCTGTGCGCTTCATTCCCAGGGGCCGGGCCGGCGTGGAGCTCCCAGTCCTGGCTCCCCACGTCTCAGACCCTTGCGCGGATTCTCCGGGAGGTGCGGTCCGCCTCACTGCTGCCCTTGCGGCTTGTGCCTGCAGTGGTCCTTCCCAGCGAGACTATCCAGGTCCCTCGCGGCTGAAAACCTTCCGTGGCTCCCCAGTGCCCTCGACCAAAGTCCAAACTCCGAGGGCCCGGGGCCGCAGCCTGAGCCCTCCCGGCCTGCCCCCCGCCCCCTCCGAGGCGGTTCCGGCTGGTGACCTCGGCCTTCCCCTTGATGTGCCTGCGCTTCCTCTGGAAAGTCGCACCTGAGCCCGTCAGGTGACCGCCGCTCACGGCCCCGTCCTCTCTCCCCGCCCCCATCAAAGCGCGCCCGCCTTTGCATTTGAATCGGCTGTTGACCCAGTGTCTCCCTCGCCGCCGGAGCCCCGCGCTGGGGACCCGACTGTTGTGCTCGGGCTGCACCCGCGGCTCCGGGATAGCGCCAGCTCCCGGCTCCCAGCTCCCGGCTCCTGGCTCCTGACGGGCGCGCGGTAAACATTTGCCAAGCGCAGGAGCCGATGCATTTTTGGCTACATGGTGCCAGATTGCTTTGCAAAAGGCCTGTGGCATTTCACACTGCCAGCAGCCACGGGAGGATGTCCATTTCCGCGCATCCTCCCAGCAATGTGTATTGCCCTGGTTCACGCCACGCTCTTCGCCAGGCGCCAGCCGACCCAGGAAATTTCCGCCCCCCGCCCAAGCCGCGGGCCAGGGCGGGTCTGGCGGAGCTCAGGTGTTCGCCAGGGGGCGCCAGAGGCGCTCAGACGCGGGCACCCGAGGGAGGTGCGCTGCGACCCGCTGGGGTCCCGCCCCCCCAGGGCTCCCTGAGCCCGGCGTGGCGCCCCGAAGGACAGCCGGCCGCGGGGGCGAGCGGCGAAGAGCGAGCGACGAGGCACAGGAGGTGCCCGCCACCCGCTCCTAACGCCACGCGGCACGAGCCCCGCCCGCGCCGGGCGTACCTGTTTGGGGCGTGGCCTCTGACGGAGGCGCAGCTGTGATTGGTGCAGCGTTGACAAAGGGGCGTGACTTCCACGGTCACGCCCAACGCAGCAGGATACTTAAAGGGGGTGGCGGTCCCATTTGAGTTACAGTGCCGCTGTACGGCCTCGCGAGTGGATCTCTCTGCCGTCCTTTTGCGATTCGGCAGCCCCGGTCCCTCGGCCATCATGCCGCGGTCTTTCCTCGTCAGGAAGCCCTCTGACCCCCACCGCAAGCCCAACTACAGCGAGCTGCAAGATTCCTCTCCGGGTGAGTGGAGGGTGTCGGGCACGGGGAGAGGGGTTCGAGGGATACGGGTCTGGACTGTGTCAGGGGAACCTCTGGGGGACCGGGCGGGGGACCACAGAGCTGGAGTTCTGCAGGGAGAGAGGAGGCGGGCACCCCAGAGACACGAGGCAGGTGTCTCACGGTCTCGCATCTGGGAGGTTGTGGAGGGCTGTGTAGCTGCAGTGGGATCCTGGCCGTCGGGAGGCGAAGCAGCTCCGCGAGTGTAGACAGGAAAGGAGGCTCGTGCCAGGAGAGCCCGCGGCCGGTGGCTGTTAAGAGTCCGGAGTCCAGAGGTTGTGGGGGAGGGGTGCGGGCCGGGCATTGAGTCGGGGGAGGCTCCGCAGAGGACACTGGAGCTGGGGTGACAGGTCAGGCCTCAGGCCGGGGACCCGGTGATCTTGGAAGACGGAGGCCTGGGAATGACCCGGCTAGCTGGGCTGGGACCTGAAAGTCCTTGTAGGAGGCGCAGGTCGGTGACCTGGGTGAGGAAGAGCCTGGTCTGTCCTCAAAAGTCGGTTTTTTACTCATCTGTCAGGTATTGAATGCCAGCCCCATGGAGCCCCCAACCCACAGTGGAGTGTTTGTTGACTGACTGAAAGATTTAAGCAATGTCTGACCCCGTTTTCTGTCTCTCCTCAGAGTTTACTTTCCAGCAGCCCTACGACCAGGCCCACCTGCTGGCAGCCATCCCGCCGCCGGAGGTGCTCAACCCCACGGCCTCTCTGCCCACGCTCATCTGGGACTCTGTCCTGGCGCCTCTGGCCCAGCCCCTCAGCTGGGCCCCCCTGCAGCCCCAGGAGATCCCCAAGGCTGCAGAGCTGACCTCTCTGTCTGACGAGGACAGCGGGAAAGGCTCCCAGCCCCCCAGCCCACCCTCGCCTGCGCCTTCGTCCTTCTCCTCCGCCTCGACCTCTTCCCTGGAGGCCGAGGCCTGTGCTGCTTTCCCGGGCCTGGGCCAGCTGCCCAAGCAGCTGGCTGGGCTCTCCGTGGCCAAGGACCTCCAGTGTCGCAAGGCCTTCAACTGCAAATACTGCAACAAAGAGTACCTCAGCCTGGGCGCCCTCAAGATGCACATCCGGAGCCACACGCTGCCCTGCGTCTGTGCCACCTGCGGGAAGGCCTTCTCCCGGCCCTGGCTGCTGCAGGGCCACGTCCGGACCCACACCGGTGAGTATCCCTTCCGGCCCCTCTGTCTCCTCTTCTCTGCCAGCGTTTGGCATTCTGGGCTTTAATGGTCTCCTCTTAAAGTTGTGGGCTCAGAGGTTCTGAGCCCCTCCTCGTTCAGATTAGGGTCCTTGGTCCTGTGGGACTCGTGGCTGGAGCATTCCTTCACCTGCCGAGCAGATGGCCAGGTGTCCTTGCCGGCCGCACAGCTCTGCAGCCAGATGCTGCGCAGGGCTGGGAAAAGTGCAGCTCACACCTTGCTGTTCCGGCCAGGTGTGAGGAGACCCAGCCGGCCCCACCTCTCTCCCTCGGCCTGTCCGGGCCTCAAGGGGTGACAGAGCGCCCAGCCTGGAGGCAGCTTTGAGACTTCAGACCTCAGGTGGTGTTTCATCTCTGAGCCTGTTTCCCCTCTACGGTGGGCGTGAGAACACCTGCTGGGGTTTCTGGGCAGGTTCAGTAAAAGATTACGTGAAGGAAACACCAGGCAAAAGCGCTGGGTGTAGCTGGGTGCGGTGACACACACACCTGTAATCCCAGCATTTGAGGCTGAGGCAGGGGGATCACCAGGAGTTGGAGGCCAGCCTGGGCTATATATAGTGAGTTCAAGGTCAGCCTGAACTACAGACTGAGCCCCTGTCTCAAAAACAAACCAAACCAAACAGAAACAAAAACAATGTGCTTGATACATGGGAAACTCAGAAAAATGGTAGGGGGTAGTTGCTGTGCTTGTGTACTCTGGCCTTGGGCAATTTAACTTCTCTGAGCCTCTGAGGGGATTATGGTAGCACAGGCTTTATAGGGTAGGTCTGAAAAGTCCTAGCTCCTTTGTGATAATTTCTTGTAGCCTTGCGGTTCTCAGAGCTGCTTTCCCCAGCACCACCCAAGGCTGTTGCGCAGACCGGGAACGATTTTGCTGGCAGGAAACACAGCTGCGTCGTCTAGGGAGTTTCAGAAAGTAGTGCTAGGTGTGCGGAGGGTTTGCGGGACTGGAGGCAGGCACGGTGGAGGCTGTGTGCGAGGCTGACCCTGCAGAACGACCGAGGGAGGGAGCTCCGGGTCGGGACTGGGGCTGGGGTCGGGCCAGCCGGTCGGACCCAGAGCTCCGCCGTTTCTGGTCGCATTGGCTGGCCTTGGAGCCGCGAGGCTCTGTGAGGCTCTGCCGGCACTCTGCAGGCCCTGTGGACCCCTCACACCCTGACCGAGGCCCCTTCTCTGTCCACGGCCTGGCTTTCTCCGTGCTCCCTGCAAGGCCCGGAGACTCCTGAAGGAGGGGAACCTCAGGATGCTCCCCATAGGCCCCCAGCCTCTGCCCAACCCCTCCGGACATTTTAATGTAAAGGCACGGCTCAGACACAAAACCCTGTTGAAATTCACCCAGGCTGCCCCCATTGACGCCCATTGTGTGCCTTAATGGTGGGCCCAGTGGGTGGGGGCGGGGCGGGGCGGAGCAGGTGCACGGTGCAGCGGTGCCCAGCACCTGTTCCGGCCGCAGCTGCTGGGCCGCAGCGTGGCAGGCCCCTTTAATCCTGGGGGTATCACATGTACCGTGCTCCCCTCAGCAGCCTTTGTCCCCGCCGGCCTGGTGCCGATTTCACACTTGCCAGGAGTACCATAAAGGCAGCTAGGGGGCAAGGGACCAGCGGGGGCTGCACTCCCTGTGCGCACGACACCCCCACCACACGGCCTCGAGGGTCCCCTTCCCCTTTGTCCAGCTTTCTGCCCAGGCACGTCCTGAGCACTGACTGGGAGGGGCGCCACTGTCACCCCGCCTCACAGATGGCTCAGTCCTCTTCCCACGCCTGTGTGGCCCCCTGCCGTCACGGGGGCTGTGGACAAGGAGGAGCCCAGGACCTGGAGGGAAAGGCCCACCGTAGAGGGGCTCCGCGTCCTCGCCTCGGCTCTGACAGCCCTGGCCTGCGCCCTGCCCCCAGTAGGTCCTGGATGGGCTCTTGACGCAGCACCCACGGGGGATGGGCCTGGTCTCCAGCTCCTGGGTTCCCATACTGGGATTTAGCGGATGGCATGGCCTGTGGCTCTAGGGGGCTGAGGCGGGGGCTGCTTTTTGAAGGATATTCAGTACTATAGAGCTTGGCATATGGCTGGAGTTCTCCATAGATCTTTAATCAATTACTATTTATAACTTATTTTTTTTAATTTTTTTTTTTAATTTTTTTTTTTTTTTTTTTTTTTTTTTTTGGTCTTTTTGAGATAAGGTTTTGCTATGCACTTTAGGCTTGGCTGGAAAACTGACTTGCTTCAGCCTCCAGAGTACTGGGATTACAGGTGTATGTCGCCACACCCTTTTTTGTTTGGTTTTATTTTTTGAGAGTATCTGATTTTCTGAAACAGTCTGGCTGTGCAACCCAGGCTGGCCTCAAACTTGTGATTCTCCTGTCTCAGCCTTCCAGTTGCAGGGACTATAGGCATGTGCCACTGCTGCTGGCGGAGGCCTTTTTTTTTTTTTTTCTTAGACAGGGTCTTGCTATGCAGTTCAGGCGGGCCTTGAGCTCACTTTGTAACCCAGGCTGGTTTGGAACTCGCGATAATCCTGCCTCAGCCTCCCCAGTGCTGGGATTACAGGCGTGCCTGGCAAGGCTTTTTTCTTCTAAGCAGATTTGTTTATTCTCTGGGCGCTTACTGAGCACGTACTGTATACTCCACCCCACATGCCAGACTTCCTAACATAGCACCGACCAGACAGATGTGTCAGAGCTCCGAGTTTCTGTACCCTCTTGGGGGTCCCAGGCCTGGGGCTGGGGGGGGCTGGTGCCTGGAATGGGCTCAGAGGCTCCTGGCACTGTGCGACTCTTGCTCTGATAGGGACGCGAGATGTGGGAATTCGATGCTGCGGGCCCTGTGACTGGGGAAGCAGGCTTTTGGTGGGGCTTGGAGGAGTGGCCTAACCAGCTCTGAGGTGGGGGCAGGGAGACCTTAACTGAAGACTGCCTCTTAAGCCTTGTCTCCAAAGTAAATCTGGGAGTGACTCCACGACTGATAATAGGAAGGCCAGCCACAGCCTCCCTTGACCTGGAGGCCCTTGTCTACTACCTAAAGTCAAGGGCTTGGGAGCCCTGCTAGGAGACCCAGAAGAGGCCACCTTGTTTCTGGGCCTCCCTTGGCTGTCTTGAATAAGAAGACCACAAAAGCCCCAGCAGTAGGGCTGCTCAGCCAGCGCCTCCCCGGTGGCCACCATCTTTCCTCCTGTCCAGCCGCCCTGTGCGTGGGGAGGGACGGCTCAGATCATGGGCCGCAGGCTGCAGGGCTCTGTCGGGGCAGCAGACAGCGCCCAGCCAGAGCCTGGCCTTGGGCACAGTCTGTTGAGTGGAATGGAGGCCTTCAGGGTGGGGGTGAGCTGGGCTCTCAAGGCTGGAGGTGTGGGCTGGCACTGCAGGAAGCGCTGCCAACGTCCCAGCCTCACTTCCTGTCTCTCTGTCCCCAGGTGAGAAGCCTTTCTCCTGCTCGCACTGCAGCCGCGCCTTTGCCGACCGCTCCAACCTGCGTGCCCACCTGCAGACCCACTCGGACGTGAAGAAGTACCAGTGCAAGGCGTGCTCCCGCACCTTCTCCCGCATGTCCCTGCTGCACAAGCACCAAGAGTCTGGCTGTTCGGGGGGTCCCCGCTGACCTCCCACCTCTCTGTCCTCCCTGCTGCCCCCATCTCCAGGAGGAAGGAGCCCATCCTTCCTGCCCCGTGCATCTCTCTTCTGAGCACCCATCTGACTGCGACCGGCCCTCAGGACTTCGGTGAAGCCGCTCTCTGGTTCCGTTCTGTCCGCTCCGCAGCCTGGGGGCACCAAGAGAGACCTTCCAGTGCCCTTTGCCTGCCTGGAGTCCTCCCGGCAGCCATGAGGGGCACGTGCTTGAGCCGGCCTCTGTGTGGGTTTGTGTATCCAGAGCTGTCTGGATACAGCTGCTTTTCACTGTGGGATGAAAGCTGACTGACAGCCTGGGAAGCTCCCAGCCCGCTCAGGGGACCCCACACCCCTACCTCCACCTTCTCCAAGGACCCCTCGGGCCGCCTCCCCCACGGTGTGAGCAGCTATGCAGCAGTGCGCTCGGGCTGTGTCCTCTGCCTCTGGGGTAGTTGCAGGACACACGGACAGACATGTCTAGACCTCCAGATGCCCCTGAGGCTGGGCAGCTATTTCAGCCTCCTGTTTGTCATGGTGACACCTGTCTTGTGGGCAGTTTAACAATGTCTCAAAAGGGACTGTGAGTAATGACCATCACTTGTCAGGGGCCAAGTGGGGCGCTCCAGCCTGACCAGCGTCTCCCAGAACTATTTCGGGGGCCCGACAGGTGGGCCTGGGAGGAAGATGTTTACATTTTTAAAGGTACACTGGTATTTATATTTCAAGCAACATTTTCTATACAGGAACGTTTTGTATAGCTATATGTACAGTTTATTGATATTCAATAAAGCGTTAATTTATTATGAAGTCTGTACTTGGTCTTATGGGATGGGTTTTTTTTGTTTCCACAGTACTGGGGATTGAACCTGAGGTCTTCACACTGAGCTACATAGCCAGGCCTTTTTAAAAAAAAATTTGTCTTTTTGAGACAGGGTCTCACTATGCAGTTCATGCTGGCCCTGAGCTCATTGTGTAGCCCAGGCTGGCCTAGAACTCAACGATCCCCCTGCTTCAGCCTCTGGAGTGCTGCTGTTACAGGCATGCACCACCATGCCAGGCAAAATTTTTTATTTTGAAAAAAAAAATTATTTTGAGATAAGTCTTTCATTGCCCAGGCTGGGCTCCAATTTGCAATTCTCCTGCCTCAGCCTCCCAGGGTGCTGGCATCACAGGTGTGTGCCATTGAGGTGAAAGGGGATAGGTATTTTAGGAGGCCAGAGGAGGGGACCGATATTTCTGGACCTTAGATGTTTCTGACAAGGCCTTAAATTTTGTCCTTGGAAACATCCTGTGGATCTGGAGTCCTGAGTCTCACCGCAGGGTTCTGTGCCCATGAGACTTCCCCAGGCCTCAGTGTCTTATGGTTTGGAGCTGACCCGGCCAGTGAGCAGTCAGGCCCTGTGGACGAGCCCTGCCTCCCCCACGAGCTCTCCCTAACTTAGGTTTTGCAGCTGGCTTCCTGGGTCTCATGGACTGGACAGGCCTGGTGGGTCTGTGGGGCGGGGCTGTCGGGCCCCAGCTGAAGGAGAGGATGTCCTTCCTGTTCCCAAGGGCTCTGGGCCGGCCTCCCCGTCAGGCAGGCCCACACCTCCGTCTGGCTGCTGGGTACCAAATGGCCTTTGATGCAAGGAAATTGGCTGGCTGGAGCCAGGAGGGTGAGAAGCCAGGCCAAAGGGTAGGGGTCATTCAGCTTCCTGCTCGAGGATGGGAGGACCCCCAGCTTGTGCCTGGGCGGGGGCAATTCACTCTCGGCTGCCAGGGGCTGGCAGGGTGGCGGTGACCTCACCTCTGGGGGCCTCCTGGGGCCAGGAGAAAATGAGCGTCCTTTCTGAGCACAAAAGGTTCCGAAGGTGCCAGTTTCCTGCGGGCGGCTGAGCCGGGTCCCATCACAGCCAGGCTGGGGGGAGTCCGTGTTCCAAAGGAGAGATGATTCTTTCTTCTAAACAGGAAATGGTGACCCGCAGGCCGGGAGCAGCCCTTAATGACTTGCAGCTTTCCTCCCAAAAGGAAAAAAAATTCTCTAACAATCGCCAAATTGTGGCCGGCCTCCCTGAAGGGAAGTGAGGGAGTGGGCGGGGGCTGGGCGGGTGGCCCGCTGTGTCCCATCCCTGCCGTGACATCAGCCACAGTGGGTGCCCTGCTGACAGGGGCAAGTGAGTGACTTCACCGTCCCTGAGGCGCGGGCCTCTGGGCAAGGAGGCTCCGAGCCCTGGCGCTCGCCTGCGGTCATCAGCGCTTGACCTTGCGTCTACTTGGCCGAGGTCAGCCATGCTGCGAGGCAGGCAGGCCGGGCCCGCCGTCACGAAGCTGTCACCTTCTCTCGACTGCCTGTTCTGCCTGTAGAGCGGGTGGCAGCAGTGCCTCCCTCCCGGGACGCCGAAGAAGGAACAGTCCGCAGTGGATTTGCTGAGACCCGTGGGCCTGGCCCTGTTCTGGGCCTGCAGCGAGGGCAGCCAGGGCCTGGATTATGTTCAGCAAGCGAATCAACAAACAAGCCGCTCTCCTGGGCTGCGGTCCCGGAGGGAAGGGGAGGCCGAGGCGGGAGGGAGGCGCAGGCAGGCTCCAGTCCAGGCTGAGGCCGGAGGCGGACGTTCCAGCTACGGCTGGAAGGGAAGAGTAAGGCCGGGCTGGGAGGAACCACGTCCCCCGGGAGGGCCAGGAGCTGGGCCGGCTTCACCTGGGGTACAAAGGGTCCCTGGCCACTGGAGAGGGCAGGGGAGAGGTGGGCACAGAGAGAAGGGGCGGTGGGACCTAGCCCAAGGTGGCGGCTGCTGGGGATGGAGTCCGGGGCTCCCTCACCTGAGCACTCAGGAGGGTTCAGTGTAGTGAGGCTGGATCCAGCAGACCGGCCCCGGCACAGGGCTGGGTGGGAAGAGACCCGAGCGGGAGGGAGACAGGTATGTCACCCCCCCCCCTTTGTATTCCAGCAGGCACTGGAGGCTCAGGACAATTACGGCTCCCTGGAAGAGACCAGTGAGAGGAAGGAGGGAATGTAATTAAAACTTGCTCTCGCTATCTAATTTGGGCTAGACTTGAACTCACTTTGTAGCCCAGGCTGGCCTCAAACTCCTGGAGATCCTTCTGCCTCAGCCTTCTGAGTGCTGGGATTACAGCTGTACACCACCGTGCCCAGCTGTTTTTACAGTTCTTAAAAAAATGTTATCTCTTTTCCCTTCCTTCCTTTCTTCCTTCCTTCTTTTTTTTCTCCTTCCCTCCCTCTCTCTGTCTGTATTTCTGTCTCTGCCTCTCATTCTGAGCCAGAATCTCACTAAGTTGCCCAGACTGGCCTCAAAGTCACAGTCCTTTTGTTAGTCTCCCAAGTAGCTGGGATTGTGGTGTGTAGCACTGCATCTGGCTTTTAAAGTTTTTGTTTTATTATTTTTTTCAAAATAAAACTATTGTAGCTGGACGTAGTGGCGCATGCCTGTAATCCCAGCACATAGGAAGCTGAGGCAGGAGGATCGTGGCAAGTTTGAGACCAGCCTGGGTTACAAAGTAAGCTCAAGGCCAGCCTGAACTGCATAGTGAGACCCTGTCTCAAAAAGACAAAAATAATAAAAAGTAAAAATAAAAATACAATCAACCTGGGCCCTTCACTCAGATTCTTCCATGTGGTACCATTTTACTATTGGTATGTTTGCATCTTCTCTCTGCTTACACATACTACCCACTTCCGGATTCGTTTGAAAATAAGTTATAGATACAACATCCTTTATTGCCAGATATCTCTTTTGTGTTTTTGTTTTGTTTTTTCTCCTCAGTGCTCAGGATGAATCCCAGGGCCTTGCTCATGATAAACAGGTGCTCCATCCCTGGGTTCACTCCCAGCACTTACTGTTAATTATTTTTACATGTTTTTGTTTTTGAGGCAGGGTCCCACTGTGTAGTTCAGGCTAGGCTTGAACTCTTTATGTCTGTAACCCAGGCTGGATTCAAATTTATGGGGAGATCCTCCCGCCTCAGCCTCCTGAGTGCGTGGATTACAGGTGTGCGCCATCATACACAGCTTTGCATGTATTTTCTGCTTTTGTTGTTGTTGTTTTGTTCTGGTTTGTTTTGGTTTTTAGGTTTTTGAGACGGGGGTTTCTCTATGTAGTTCAGGCTGGTCTTGAACTCACAGTGACCTTCCCACTTCAGCCTCCAAAGAGATGGAATTACAGGTGTGCACCACCATGCCCAGCTCTGCATGCTTTGCATGGATTTTCTAAGGCAAGAATATTTTCTCACACAGCTAGGCTCCACGCTTTAAATCAGGAGCTTGACATTGACTTGGGGCTCTTCTGTAGTGCAAAGTCAGAACCAGACTTTCCTGACTTCCTGACAGCCCAGTGTGGTCCCAGCCACGTTTCAGGGGAAGGGCAGAGAGCGGCTGAGGAGCCCTGTTGGGATTTTCTTGTCCCGGTCCTTCAGTTCTTTATTCCAGGGCAGCCCTCAGCCCTGGTTGCCTTTGCTTGTTTATTTCCCCCCAGTACCTAGGACCTTCCCACTGAGCTACGGGCAATCCTCCTGCTTCAGCCTCCCAGAGAGCTGGGGTGGAGGTCTGGACACCACACCCAGCTGATTTCCGACTTTTCTGAAGAGCATAGCACAGCTGTTTTGTGGAATGTCCCTCCACTGGTTTCCTGCTGTAACTGGGTTTGGATTGTGCACTCTCGGCAGAAGCTGAGGCAGCTGTGTCTTTCCCAGAGTACGGGGTCCCGAGGTGCCTGAGCTGAGTGTCCTGGCCCTGACGTCAGTCCTGACTCCTGATCAGGTGCTGTGGACGGGTTCCACCGTGAGGCCCATCCTTCCTCTGCTCTGCTTACGCTGCCCCTCCTAGGAAGTCCTTGGAGACCTGGTGGCAGTCTCAGACAAAGGTCCTTCACAGCCAGGTGGGGTGGCGCACCCCTGTAATCCCAGCACTCTGGGAGGCTGAGGCAGGAGGATAACAAGTCTAAACCCAGCCTGCCTCAAAATAAAAATTTTTAAAAGGGCTGGGGACATAGTTTAGTATGAAGGCTCTGGGTTCAATTCCCAGTACAGCTCCCCTCAAAATGTTCAGCCCTGTGTTTTTATCTAAGTCACTTATGGCAGTGATGGTCACTAAGTGAGTTTCTAACTCCTCCTCCTCCTTCTCCACCTTTCTATGAGGGACTTCCCTTCCGTCAGGGCAGCCCAGAACCCCGGGTGGGGATGGAATGGGTGGGACCAGCAGGATCCGGCCAGGCCCTTAGATCCTCCCCTGGGAGTTTCTTCGAATTGTCCAGGAAATGAACGGCTGTAAAGCCAATCTTGGAGCAAGTGCCCAGGCCGCCTGCAAGTCTGAGGCCAGGGCCGCCACTGGGCACATCTGGGCCCCATTAGCAATCCAGTGGCTACTCATGGGAGTCTTCTTAGTGCTCCAACAGACCACAGACTGTGCTGAGCTTGGTGCCTGGCACCTCCCACATATCACTTCAACAACCTTTGACTACCAATCTGAGGAGGAAACCTAGTCCCAGAGAGGTTAAGCAACTTGCCCAGAGTTACACAGCAAATGGCAGATGTAGGATTTGAACCCTGGGTTTTGTCTCTTTTTTTTGTCTTTTTTGAGACAAGATCTCACTATGCGGTTCGGGCTGAACTTGAGGTCACTTTGTGAGCCCAGGCTGATCTCGAACTTCCAACAATCCTCCTGCCTCAGCCTCCCGAGTGCTGGGATTACAGGCGTGCGCCACCACACCTGGCCTGGGTTCTTTAATTACTGCTGTCATTTACTGCTTTCCACCTGTGAGGTGGGGATGTAATTAAAACTATTTTTGTTCTTTTGAGACAGGGTCTCGCTCTGTATCGCAGGCTGACCTTGAGCTCACTATGGAGTCCAGGCTGGCCTCCAACTTCTGCCTCAGCCTCCCAAGTGCTGGGATTACAGGTGTGTGCACCACGCCTGGCTAAAACTTCTTAAATGAAACGGAGTGTGGTGGTGCACATTATAATCCCCTCTACTCAGAGGCTCGAGGCAGGAGGTTCCAAAGTTTAAGTGCAGGCTGGATAATTCAGCGATTTAGTGAGACGTTGTCTCAAAATAAAATAAAAACAGGGCTGGGGATCAGTGGAGAGCACTTGCCTAGCACATACATGACCCTAGTTTCCATCCCCAGTACTGGAAAATTAAAAAATAGAACGGAGGCTGAGAAAACTGTATCTATCTCCTTTCCTCCTACTACCTTCTGTGCTACTGAGGGATCCAGTTTGTCCTTTGGCTAGGTTTCTTTCGTTTCTTTTTTTTGGTTTTTGGAGGCAGGGTCCATCTATGTAGTTCAGGCTGCCCTTGAACTCCTGGTGATCCTCCTGCCTCAGCCTCCTGAGTACTGGGACTCAGGAGTGTGCCACCACCTCCAGCTTATTTATTTACTTATTTATTTATGTCTTTTTTTAAGACAAGGTTTCACTGTGCAGTTCAGGCTGGCCTCGAACTTGCAGCGATCCTCCTGCCTCAGCCTCCAGAGTGCTGGGATTGCAGTCATGTGCCACCATACCCGGCTTCATCCAGCTTTTTAAAATGTGCATTTATTTGTATTAGTCTGTTTTGCAGTAGATAATGTCACAGTCCTCGTGGGGAGTGGGTACAGGTCCAGAACACATCTTAGTTCTTTTTACTTTTCTGCCCTCCTCTATCTCACCCCTTTCTCTGTTCCTTAGCCCCCTTCCCAATTGCAAAGCTGTAGCTCCCTATAATGTGCTTTTCATTTATTTAAATTGTTTATACTTAGAGGGAAGAGGGCAGGAAGGGAGAAGAAGGGGAAGTGAAAAGGAATTAAGATGTCCTGTGTGTGAACCAGCTCCCCACAATGAACGTGACCATTATTTATTACAAACATGTACTAATACAAAATTTTAAAATTAAAAAAATAGCCAGGCAGCCAGGTATGGTGGGGCACATCTATAATTCCAGCACTTGAGAGGCTGAGGCAGGAGGACTGTTGCAAATTCAGGACCAACCTGAATTACATAGTGATATCCTGTCTCAAAATAAATAATGAATACTAAATTATTTATATTTTGGGTTCCTCATATAAGAAAAACCATTTGATATTTAAACTAAGTGTTTCACTTCACTTAACAGCACCTCACGGCGTATCCATTTTCCTACAAATGACTGAGTTTATCTTTTTTTTTTTTTGATACTGGGAATCGAACTCGGGACCCTGTGCTTTCCAGGCAGGTACTGTGCCACTGAGCTGCATCCTCACCCCAAGCTGATCCGTCTTTATGGCTGAGTAGCACTCCATTGTGTACAACTGTCATTTTTTTTTTCCATTCATCTGCTGATAGGCAGCTGAACAGGTGTGCTGGGGGTGGGGCTGGGGGCAGGATCAGGCTCGGCCCTGGCCATGGGCGGGGCGGGACTTCTGTCAGGGACTTCCCTCTGCCACATGCCCCTGGGCCTGGCATCCACTCTGGGCAATAGATTAGTCTCCCAGGCTGCTCCCAAAATTCCACAGCTTCAAACAGAGGAGACTGAGGGGGCGGGAGGCGGGGCGGGAGGCGGGGCGGGGCCGGGTGGAAGGAATTACAATTCGCTGTAGAGGAGCACCAGCTCCCCGAGGAATGTGAGCATGCGCTGCACACCCGGACTACTAAAACGGAAAAAGAAAAAGAAAGAAGAAAACAAAACCAACAAAATCGGCAGAGGTTGTTCTCACAGTTCTGGAGGCCGGAGCGCCCAAAGGTGTCCCCAGGCCGCTCGCCCTCCGGGGCTGTGGGCCCTTCCTGGGCTCTCCCTGCCTCTGCTCTGGTCTCCTCTGACACCAGTCACGGCCACCCTAGCGCGTGTGTTCTCAACTCAACTGGATCCCCTCAAGTCGGGTTCCTATTCCAAACTCATGCATTCCTGGGGTTGGGGCTTGAATACATGTATTTCTGATGCTGAGCAAGTGCTCTCTGAGCTACAGCCCCAGCTGACCATGTTGAGGGACACAATTCAATTACTACTGTCCAGTGTAGTGGCACACACCTGTAATTCCAGCCATGGGAGGCTGAGGCAAGAGGATCACTGTGAGTTCAAGACCAGCCTGAACTGCATAGCGAGACCCTGTCTCAAAAAGACAAAAAAAAAAAAAAAAAAATGCTATCCACCTGCCTCAGCCTCCTGGTTAGCTGGGATTACAGGTGTGCACCATTAAGTCTAGCGCAAGAATTGTTTGTTTTAAGGGTTTTTGTTTGCTTGGGTTTTTTTTTTTTTAATTCTTTTTTGGGGGGGTTACTGGGAATCAAACTAAGGACTTTGTGTTGCCAGGCAGGCACTTATGCAGATGAGCTATACTCCGAGCTGTTTGGCTTTTCTGAGACAGAGTCTCACTGTAATTCAGGTTGGCCTCAAACTCACAGCAATCCTCCTGCCTCCACCTCCGGAGTGCTGGGATTACAGGCATATGCCACCACACCTGGCTGGATCACCTGATTTAATCCTCACAGTGAGCTGGGTTTGGTGGCACACTCCTGCAATCCCAACACTCTGGGAGGCTGAGGCAGGAGGATCTCAAATTTGAGCCCAGCCTAGGCAATTTATCCATTTATGGAGATCCTGTCTCACAATGATGGGTGAATAATGGGAGATGCAGCTTAGTGCAAGGGCCTTTGATTTAACCCCCAGTACCCCAGACAGAACAAAAAACCCCTCAGCCCCAGTGGAGGTCCTGTAGTGGCTTAGACTCTGCGTGGACTGTGTACTCGGTGTCTGCTGTGTATGCCCGAGCAAACATCTTGGCCTCTGTGTCAGCTTCCCCATCTGAGGGCTAACCCTTCCTTCCTTGGTAGATGGACAAATTCAGTGAATACTTGTAACCTGCTGGTCTCAGGCTGGTGCCCAGAGGCGGCTCCATGAGCAGTGGTTGTCACAATGGCCGAGTTACAGGCAGGAAGGAGGCTGTGCATAGGGAACCTCCCCAGGCTGCCCAGAGCACAGCCCCGAAGTCTCTGGCTTGGCATGGTACCCTCTTCCCCCAGCCCAGCCAGGTCCTGCGTCACCCCAGGAACGGAGCACCCCGGCTGGCAGCCACGGCCGGGGGAGACGCAGGGGGAGCCCAGGACTCGCCGTAGTTACTTTGCTGGGCACGGCTGAGGGCTGTGCCCCACCAGTTCTTCTTAGCTGGTGTCTTTGCCTGAAATAAAACAGAAATGAAAGCTCTGTTGCCCAGGGGAGTGCTCAGGGCGGGGATCCCCCAAGGAAACCTGCCTCTACCCCAGGAAGAGGCCTGGGTCGGCAGGGGCTTTCCTTGGCCTCTGTCCCTTCCCTTCCGGTCTATCTACCACCAACAGCTTGGGCTGTGAGCTGAACGAGTCCCCCGGCTCCCCCAGGCCTCTCTGCGGGTCAGTAAAACGGGCTGCAGCTCCAAAGGCGAGGGACACGCACTGACAGCGCTGATGCTTTCCCAAGGGGCAGAGCCCAGCGACCTAACTGCTCAGCCAGGGGCCTGGAGATACTGGCTGCTGAGTCCTGAGATTCTGACAGAGAGCATGTACTTTTCTTTGTAAGCAGAAACACAGCACACACAGAGACACACTGAGACACAGTTTCAAGCGTGGCAATGTCAGCCGGGCATGGTGGTGGCAGCACAGACTTGTAATCCCAGCACTTGAGAGGCTGAGGCAGGAGGATCCCCGTGACTTTGAGGCCAGAGAGTTCAAGACCAGCCTGCACTACGTAGCGAGACCCTGTCTCAAACAGACAAAAATAAATAAATAAACAAAAAGTGGCAACATCTTAGGGTACAAGGAGTCCAGGGATAGCAAGGACAGCCACTTTGCCTTGGGTGCGTGTGTTTGTGTGTGGTGCACACGTGTGTCTGGGGATGGTGCCAGGGCCTTGCTCATTCTAGGCCAACTCGCTACCACCAAGTACACCTATAGCCATTTCTATTTATTTTGAGATAGGGTCTCGCTAAGTTGCTAAGTTGCAACTTAGCAGGCTGAGCTTGAACTGAGTCCTCCTGACTCAGCCTCCTAAAGGATTGGGACCACAGGCATGGGTCACCACACCTGGCTTCAGTTCATCCGTCTACATTTCCACTGGTCTTTGTCCATTCAGAATGTTGTGCACCCACCCATCACCCCTTTCATCCCAGAAGAGGAAACTCCAGGCCCATCAGCAGCCTCGTCTGTGTCCTCCCTGTCTCAGGCCCCAGCAGCTGGCATCTCCTTTGTCTCTAGCACAAGCCTGTCCCAGTCATCCCACACTGCAGAGTCCCAAGGATGGGCCCTGCAAGTCCTCAGGTGGCCTGCCTGGTGTCTCCTAGGCTCATCTGAACTGCGCAGAGTCTTAAGGATGGCCAAGGGATTTTCCTGGTGTGGCCACACCACATTTTGTCCGTCTGCCTGGCCCTGACAAGTGACCTTTGGGGCACGCCTGCCCTGGCTCTCGGGGACAGTGCTGCTGAAGGCGCAGAGCAGGTTTATGCAGGCCACAACCGGCAAGGCTAGCTCCCGTTTTTATTTTCATGTTGGCCATTTCATATTCATTTTACCACTTCATGGTGCTGGGGTGGAGCCAGAATCTGGCTGCAGCGCGTGTCTGTGTGTGTGTACACGCGCGCGTGCGCGCGCGTGCGCACACACTCCACCCAGGCCCCCTGCAGCCATTGCAGTAGATGGTGAGTGGGCAACGGACACAGAGCGCATTGCCGGGTGGGGACTGTGAAATCCGGTGCCTTTCCCTGTCTCTTGGCCTCCACAGGCTGTGATCACTCAGTGTAAAGTCTGCAAGCTTCATCCTGACCTGCAGGCAGGCCTGGAACCGGGTCTGCCCAGCCCTAGGCCAAGGAGATTTCTGAGGGTGGGACACTCAGCCTCGGGAAGAGAAGACGGGAGCAATCAGCCACCGTGACTCCAGTCCATGGTCTCTACTTTGGCCTGAGGCCAGGTCCGGGGCTCCAGTTCCGAGCCACCCGAGCCCTCCTGCTCCCGATGCAGCGTTCTTGGTAGGAGGAAGCTGCAGTGGTCAGGCAGGGGCAGGGAGCTCAGGGCGCCCTGGCCCAGGAAGCCTGGCGGATTGGATGAGGCTGAGGGGAGGCAAGTGGTGCAGCTGGCCCTGGGGCCCAGGAACGCGGGTTATCGCAAAAGCCCTGGGAGGAGCTGGCTGTTGTTATCACGGTACCATGTGACAGGTGAGAACACCCAAGTCTCGGGAGGAGAGAACTGCCCAAGGTCTCCCCCCAGGCCAGTGGCAGAGCAGGGATTTGAACCGGTCCTTCTGCTGGTATGTGGAGAGCCACGGGAAGCGCTGCTCAGTCGGGGTTCTGGGGAGCCTTCCTGGGGAGCAGGGACAGAGGAGGAAGGTGCAGGCAGAGAGGACACAAGTGCAAAGGCCCTGTGGTGTAAGGCTTGGAATGTCTGATGTGGCTGCACGGCAGAGGTGGGCCGGAGCCGGTATGGGGGGGGACAAGGCCAGGGCAGGTGTTTGGTTTTTATTCTGAGACACGGGAAGCCACCAGGGGATTTTACAGTCTGACTTCCCTCAGGCTGCGTGTGGGAAACAGGTTGAGGGGACCGAAAGGAAGTGGGAGATGACAGAAGGCACCTGCAGGTCCCTGCTTCCTTGGCCAGCAGTTGGCAGAAAGCGCAGGCGGCTCCTGAGGCGGGGCCTAAGGATGGGCGTGGCTGTGGGTGGGGCGAGGATCTGCGGCCCGCCGACAGGACAGAGGTTGTGGGCGGGGTGTGATGGTGGGGAGGTAGGGTAGGCGGGGCCAATCCTCAGAACTGGGCCCTGGGGGAGAAGTTGTCCGGAGTGGTGGCGCCGCCTGTAATCCCAGCACTGGGAGGCTGAGGCAGGAGGACTACATAGTGAGTTCAGGGGCAGCCTGAACTATGCAGCGAGACCTTGTCTCAAGAAAACAAAAAATTTTTTTTCTTGAACCTTTTCTTTTTTATTCTTTTCTTTCTTTGTTTTGGTTGCCAGAGTTTGAATTTTATTTTATTTATATATATTTTACAATATTTATTTATTTATGTATGTATGTATGTCTTTTTGAGACGGTAGATCAGTTTGGCTTTGAGCTCACTTGATAGCCTAGGCTGGTCTCAAACTTGAAACGATTCTCCAGCTGTGCATGGTGGCGCCCACCTGTAATCCCAGCCCTCCGGAGGCTGAGGCAGGAGGATGATTGCGAGTTCGAAGCCAGCCTGGGCTGAAAAGTGAGCTCAAGGCCAGCCTGAACTGCATAGCATAGCGAGACCCTGTCTCAAAAAAAACAAAGATCCTCCTGTCTCAGCCTTGTGAGTGCTGAGGTTACAGGTGTGCGCCACCACACCTGGCTACAGTTTTATTTTTGTTTGCAGTACATGATCACTTTCATCCTGGGGAGTTGGTGCAGGGGCATAACATGTCTTAGTTCTCTTCACATCCCTTCTTTTCTGTTTTTCTGAGACACGGTCTCACTACATACAGTCTGGCCTTGAGCTCATTATGTAGCCCAGACTGAACGTGCACTGGTGGTGATCCTCCTGTCTGTTTCCTGAGTATTGGGATTACAGGGGTGCACCACCTCTCTTGGGTTTGAATTTTGATAGTTCTTTGAAAATTCTCAATACAGTACTGTACTTAATCAGCTATAAACTAAGTTTGTCAATAGTCTAGTCTGTGGGGAATTTTTCTGATCTGTTTTTTTTTTCTTTCTGTACCTGGAATTGAACTCAGGATCTTATACTTGCCAGGCGGGTACTTGTGCCACTGAGCTATATCCCTGGCCCTGATCATATTTTTTTTTCTTGTCTTTTAGAGACAGGGTCTTGCTATGCAGTCCAGGCTGGCCTTGAGCTCACTTTGTAGCCCAGGCTGCTCTTGAACTCACAACAATTCTCCTGTCTCAGCCTCCTGAGTGCTAGGATTGCAGGTGTGCACCACCATGTCTGGCCCTGATCATATTTTTAATTTAATTTTCTACTGGAATTTTTTTTTTTTTTTGTCTTTTTGAGACAGGGTTTTACTATGCAGTTCAGGCTGGCTTTGAACTCACTATGTAGCCCAGGCTGGCCTTGAACTAGCAGTGATCCTCCTGCCTCAGCCTCTCTAGTACTGGAATGACAGGCAAGCACCACCATGAGCAGCTACTATTAGATTTTTAAAGCACTTTTACTAGTGTTTACTTTTTTTTAAACTAGTGTTTAAAAAGGTTTTTGCCAGGCATGGTGGTGCATGCCTGTAAATTCAGCTATTTGTGAGGCTGAGCTCGCCAGATCTCAAATTCAAGGCTAGCCTGGGCGACTTAGTAAGATCCTGCCTAAAAATAAATAGGGCTGGGGTACCGCTCAGTGCTCCCAGGACCCAGTGGGTGTGTGTGTGTTTCTCTTGCCTGTCCATTTCCAGCTGGACCCTGCCTACCTGGCACAGGAGGTGAGCTGCAGGCATGGGGCTAGAAACACCACCCATCCAGGAGCCAGTCTCTGCAGCTCACACCTCGGGCTCCTCCTTCTGCTGGCACTGTGGGCACTGTAGCTCCCAATTTGGCTTCTTCCTTTTGTTTTTTCTTTTTGAGACAGGGTCTCACTATGCAGTTCAGTCTGGTCTGAGCTCACTCTGTAGCCCAGGCTAATCTCAAACTCACAATGATCCTCCTGCCTCAGCCTCTTGAGTGCTGGGATTACATGCATGTGCCACCATGCCCAGCAAGGCTTCTTTCTTTCTTTTTTTGTTTTTTTGAGACAACATCTTGCTAAGTAATGCAGGCTGCCCTTAAACTCACTATGTAGCCCAGGGTGGCTTCAGACTCACTGTGATCCTCCTGCCTCAGTCTTCTGAGCACTAGGATTACAGTGTGCCACTACGCCTGGCTTCAGTTACTGACTTTCTAAGGGGACCTTAGATAAATTTTTTAATCTCTCTGAGCCTCAGTTTGCTCAGCTGGAAAAGGGGAATTATCCAGATTCCTAGACTAATACAGTATCTAAAAGAATGGGAAAAACTAATGTATGGGGGTGAATGATTAAGAAATGGATCCCATAATGCATTACTAATGTATTTAATACTTTTATACTGTTTCATAAAAATTCCATTTATAAATATAAATTTCTAGTATGATGTGTATACAAGAACCAATGAAAATGATTTCCTAGGTTTATGTAATACTAACATTTGCAAAACATTTATTAATGTAAATAGTTGCTTTTGTTTTGTTTTGTCCTTTTGAGACAGGGCCTCACTATGCAGTTCAGGCTGGCCTTGAGCTCACTTTGTAGCCCAGGCTGATCTCAAACTCACAATGAGCATCCCAAGTGCTGGGATTACAGGTGTGCACCATTGTGCCCAGTTCTAGGTATGATCAAACTACATAGTGAGACCTTGTCTCAAAAAGACCAAAAAAAAAAAAAAAGCAACATTAGTTACTTGCTATAATAAAAATAAGGTCTGTATAATAAAATGTTCAAAAAAACATTCATTTAAGATCACTCCTGCCTCAGGGCCTTTGCATGTGCTGTCTCTGCTTCCTGGAACATTCCTTCTTTCTTGGAGCCCTCTCCAATCATCCTGAGAACCCCTGCAAGTCTCCCCAGGCCTCTCCCCAGCACTTTGACTCCCCACCTCCCACGCTGTCCCCCACCCCTCCCACCACCATCTGCACTTTATTTAGGGTGTTATTGGTCAGTTTGGCTCCCCACCCGAAGGTCTGAGGGGTATTTTCTGGCCGGTTCACCGCAATATCCCAATCGCTGGGGCGGTGCCTGGCACACAGTAGGTGCTCCAGGAGAAGCTGAGCTGGGGTCAGACCTAGTACCTGCCCCGCCCCCTCCGGGTGACCTTGGACAACTTGGTTCGACGGGCCTCCGCTTCTCCCAGCCCTGGCGGGCGCCGGGTCCCCCGCCGGCCCAGCGAGACGAATGCGCGCTGGGCCCTGGACGGCTGCAGACAGCGTGTCGCCAGCCTAACCCTGCGTGGAGAATTCGGAGGGAGCAGAGGGGCGCCGCGGGGAGGCCAGGGCGGGCGGCGGGAACTGAGCCGGGACCCCGCGCCGCGCCGGCCGGTTGGGCAGAGGCGGAGAGGGTGTGTCGGCGAGACGGAACCACGCAAGGCTGGCGGGGGCGGGGGCGCAAGCAGCTTTCGGAGCTGGCCCCCACCGCCTGGGCGCGACGCGAGCCACCTTGCCGTCGGGACGGAGGCTTGCTGTCCGAGGCCCAGGACGGAAGTCCTGCAGAGCTGAGTGCCCAGCGCCCGCGAGGCCTGAGCCACCCACGGCGCCCCCTAACCTGCTTTTCCTTCTGCCCCAGGGAGAGCGGACAGCAGGACCTCTCCCTCCGGGGAGGACGGACCTTCCCCGGGCTGCGCCTTGGTGCAGCTGTGACCGCTGCCGCTGGGTGGGACACGGAGTAGGGCTCCACACTGGGCCGCGTGGCATCTCTGGGTGGCAGGCAGACGGCAAGAGAGAGCAACAGGAGGCCGGGCTCACTGTCTGCTGCGGGCTGGCTGGTGACATTAATCCAGGCAGGGCAGAACCCCCAGGATTCACCTGCCTCTCTGAGGTCCAGCCTCCAGCACCCCTGTGTCTTGGAGGTCTTTAGAGGACACTTTCAGATCCCTGCACCTCTCCCTAGGGACAGGAATCTGACAAGTTGGGTCGGAAGGAGAGGGAGGGGGCCGGGGCTGGCTGAGGAAGGGAGCCAGTGGACGGGGCTGGGGGGCCTCGGGAACTATGGGCTGGACACCATCCCTCACCTGACTGAGGTCTCCACCGCTGTTCTCTCGCTTCCTCCAGCCCTGTACTCACAAGTTCCCCTCCTTGACAGGTTCTCAGACTACCTTTGTAGTACTTTTCTTTTTTTTGGTACTGGGAATTGAACCCAGGACCTTGCACTTGCCAAGCAGGCGCTTGTGCCTCTGAGCTAGATCCCCCGCCCCTTTTGGCCCCTTTTGTCCTTAATGATTACATTCATTAAGAGCTGAACATACTTCCTGTTCTCCTCCCCTCCCAGTTCTTTACATTTTTTTTTCTTTTTTTAAATTTTGAGACAGGTTCTCACTAAGTCACTCACTTGCCCAGACTAGCCTGGAACCTGGGATCCTCCTGCCTCAGCCTCTCAGAGTGCTGGGATGACAGGCAATCACCAGCATGCCCTGACTCTTCCCAGTGACTTGGTTTCTGGCTAGCAGGGGACAAGCTTCCAGAGCTGCAGATAAGAACACAGAGGGTCAGGTGAACAGAGGGACCAGGGCCTAAGGACTTCAAGGCCCATAGGCTGTTCCCCGCTTCCAGGGGCCCCACAAAGGAAGCTCACTTTCAGCTCCACACAGCAGCCCCAGCCAGGCAGGGGGCTGGGAGCCGCCTCTGCCCGCCACAGTCCCCGGTGAGAATTCTCACATGTTGTAAACGTAGCTCCGGCTGCAGCTCCTTTTTGGTGGGGCAGCTGCTGGGCCCGCCCTGTGCTGGCCAGGAGGCTCCCAGCTCCGCAGGCTGGGTGTGTGTGTGGCGTGGCCTCCCAGGCCCTGGCATGCCCTTCCTGGGGACAGGGCACAGACCTGGGTTCCCACAGCCAGGACGGCCTATTATAGCTCACGGTGAGCTGCTGCTTGGGCTCACATCCCAGCTGCGCAGTCCTCACCGGAAGCAGATGTAAGGAGAGTAAAAGCAGTTAGGGACCTAGCAGCTGGGCCTCCTGGGGGCTTCTTACCTGCTTTTGTGTCACAGAGGCCTATCTTCTGTTTTGAAATTTAGATTTTAGTTTATAAATGCAAGTGTATAGAATGAAAAGGGAACAGTTTATTGAGCTGGTGTTATTAAAATCTTTAACAGTCAAGTGTTTGCTAGGCAGGAGCTTTTATTTTTTACAGAGCTGGGGATGGAGCTTAGGGCCTCTGTCCTGCTGGGCAAAGCGCTTGGGTCCCAGCCCCAGCCTAAGGTAAGCTTGTTTTGCTAATGCACCTCATGCTTGGGTGTGGCAGCGGATTAAGAGCCATCTGGTCATTTTGTTGCTTACTGCCCGAACCCGGGCCTCAAGCACACTGAGCCCACGCGCTGCCCCTGGCCTGCCCCAGCCCCATGTAACTCTGGAGTCGGGAGGACACTTGCAGACATGAGCTGGCTGGACTTCCTGGTGACAGAGCGGGAGTGCAGTGACTGTGGTGAGGTTCACTTCCCACATCTGCCAGGAAGGGAAGGAAATCATACATTCTAGCTGCAGGCTGGGGACCATCAAGAGGTGCCTTTCTCCCCAGGCTGAGTTCACCCTGGGTCCTGGAGGTGCGGCCAGTGTGGAGGATCTCCTTGGGGTTGGCTAGGGAGAACACCGGATGAGAGTCCTGCAGGCCTGGCTTCAAGTCCACTTCTGCCCCTCTCCCTGGGCGACCCTGCGAGTGGCTGCTGATCCCAGGCCTCTTCTGAGGAAGGAGTGTCCCCTGCCTGTGGGTCTCAGCCTCCAGGAGGGGTGAGAAGGCCCGTGGCGTGTGTCAAGGGCTGGCACAGCGTTCTGGGCTCCCACACCAGCACCGGATGTGGGGGAAACAGGAGACACAGGGTGAGATGGTGAGTAGGTGGGGGGGGGCTTTCTGTGCCAAGCAGTCACGGGCCCCTTTCCCACGCGCTGGTCTCTCTGGCCTCTGTGTATGTCACCACATGTGCAGATATGAGTGGGGCCACATGATGGGGGTCGGTGGATGTGAGTCTGTCTGTGTGTAGGAATCTGGGGGTGGACTGCTGTGTGTGCGTGTGCGTGTGTGTGTGTGTGTAAGTTGCTGGTGAGTGTGTCTCTGAGCTGGAGGTCTCTGGTTGCCGGAGGCCTCTGCTATTATTCGTGTGAGTGTGAGAATGAGTATTTGAGGGCACGGGAGGGTGAACTGACGTGTGTGTGCGTGTGCGCATGCGCGTGTGCTCAGGTTGGTGGGGGGTGTCCCGTGAGTGTTTCTCTGCGCGTGTGTGGCCCTGTCACCGCCGGCTCCAGGCCCGGCCACATAAACTTCACACTCCTGCAGGCGGGCTCTGGCAGCCCCGCAGCGGCCGCGACTGCAATGGGAAGCAGATGGGCCCGGATGGAGGCCATATGGGGCTGGGGGCGGGGGCACATTCCTCCCTCCCAGCGCTGCCAGGAAGCCCCCTGCCTGCCGGCCCCCCATCAGGGGGGAGCTGGAACTGACACTGTAACAAATGTCCTGCAGCCAGCGTGGAGCCAGCCTGGAGCCGGCAGGGAGGAGGCCTCAGCCTCAGGGGTGTGTGACTGTGTGTGGCTGTGTGTGACCGTGTGCCTGTATGCAGGAATGTCCAGGAGATGCTGACTGGGTGGGGTGTTGCCCTGAGAAGCCATAGCCAACCGCAGGGCTGTGCAGCCTTGGGCACCGCACACACCCACTCTGGGCTATTTCCCCAGCAGGGTCACAATAGGTTAGTTGTTTGGGATATAATACTGGGGAGTTTGGGCGCACTCTGTTCCCAGTGTCAGGGCAGAACGCTAATTCAAGAAATGGGCAGATAACCAGGCATGGTGGCACAGGACTGTGGTCCAAGCTACTGGAGAAGCTGAGGCAGGAGAATTGCAAGTTGCAGCCCAGCCTCGGTGACTTAGTGGGACTCTGTCTCAGAATAAAAATAAAAAGCACTGGGGTATAGAGCGCTTGCTTACCATGCCTGAGGCCCTGGGGTCCATCCTCAGGAACACACACAGACACACAGACACACACAGATACACACAGACACACACACACACACACACACACACACACGCACACGCATGCTCCCCGAAGGTGGTCTCTGAACAGCCTGGGTTCAAAATGGTGCTCTGCCACTTCCTGTCTGTGACATCTGTTGGGTCACTTCTCTCTGCCTCAGTTTCTTCTCTGGAGAGTGGAGAGGTTGGGCACGAGGCACTGGTGCAGAGGATCACAGTGGGGAGGCCCTGGGCCCTGGCCTGAGGCCCAGCAGCTGTGAGCGCACAGCGACCAGTGTGAGCTGCTGCCCGGGCTCGGAGGGCTGTGGACAGCCTGGGAAGGAGTGGCCACCTCCTGGCCAAATGACACCAGACAGCCAGGCATGGTGGCACACGTCTGTAATTCCAGTACTCAGGAGGCTGAGGCAGGAGGATTGTTTCGAGTTTGAGACCAGCCTGGGCTACAAAGGGCTCAAGGCCAGCCTGAACTGCATCACGAGACCCTGTCTCAAAAAAAAAAAAAAAGTGACACCAGATGGGCAGAGCCTTGTCCAGGTCACCCAGGAGGAAGGGGCAGGAGGAGGGACCGCACTTTTGCCTCCTACCTGGAGGCCGCCCCTCCTTGCCTGAAAAGCCACAGGCTCCCTCCCCAGCCGGGAGAGTGCTGGCTGCCTTGGATCACCCTCAGAGGTCAGCGGGGCCTGGCTCCTGTCCTAAGTCTTGCAGGTTGCTGACAAGTGAGGGACCCTGTTCCTGCAACCTCTGTCCAACCTCTGCCTCTCCCTGCTGCTGCAGCAGGCAGAGCCAGGGCCGCACCTGGCTCCTTTCTCCCTGCTGTGTGGCTCTGGGCAAGTGGTTGGACCTTTCAGAGACTTAGGTGGCCACCCTCTTCCCAGAGGTGTCAGGGGACAGGGTCAGTGGTGAGGAACGGAGGCCACTGTTCTTGCAATGAGTGTCCTATAAACCCATCATAGCCGGGGTGGTGGCAGCTCATGCCTGTAAACCCCAGCACTCAGGAGGCTGAGACAGGAGGATTCTTGCAAGTTCGAGACCAGCCTAGGCTACAAAGTGAGCTCAAGGCCAGCCTGAACTACATAGCAAGACCCTGTCTCAAAAACCAAACAAATGAACATCATTTTCCCTCTCCTGGAGGCTGGGATGAGAGGCGCCAGCAGTAGAGAGCCAGGGTTTGGTGTAGTCAGCTCACTTCTCAGCCTTTTTCTGTTCTGAGTAACCTCATCGCGTAGCTTTATCTGGAGGCTTAACAGGATCGTGTCAACAAAGTGGCATAAGGTAGGTGCTCAGTAAATGCTAAGTCAGTCTTCTTTCTTAGTCTTGTCCCTTGGGGGCCCCTGTAGGGGTCGTCTGTTATTAGTTCCTCTGGGCACCCACACTTTCCCTGTGCCTAAATACAAAGAAGGGGCCCACTCCATCCTTAGGAGTAGGACACGTGTCCTGGGACCAACCTGTCAGAACACTGCCTTCTCTCAACCAGTGAGAGCATGATGTGGGATTTTAGACGGACCCATGAGGAAAGAGGCTGTTTCTTTCTATTCGGGGTGCTAAGCTGCTAGAATGGGTGTCTGGGTGTGGGGTTCACCTTGCCTGCATGGGGGAGAGGCCTGATGGAATGCAGCCGGGAAAGACAGAGAACGCCAGTCCTGGTGATGAGATTTGAATACCTAGACGCAGCCATGCCTGGTCTGTTACTGATTCCTGCTGTGTGGGTGAGAGACTGAAGCCACAGTCAAGGTCCCAGAGGCAGGGAGAGACCTGGGATTTGAACCCAGGCTGACTGGCGCCAATGGCCTCAGCCTCCAGGCCCTCAAGATCCCTTTGGTGTAAATCCCTCCAGTCTGGAATCCTCACCCAGCCTGGCTTTTGAGCTCAGCTATTTCTGAGCTTCCCAAGGGAGAGCATTTCCTGCCTCTGGCGGAAAAATCAGGGGAGAATTTGAGAGTCCTGTGGTCTGGCACTGAGCACAGTTTGAGCAAGCCTGGGACAGATGAGAATTCCCTCCTGCCCTCGTTCTCTCCCACTCTTCCTCCTCCCTCTTCTCTTTGCCTTCTGTCCTTCCTCCCTTCCCCCCCCCCTCGCCTGCCTCTTAAGCGCCTTCCTGCCTGCGATACAGCAGAGCCCCGACAGCCCCCACCCTCCTGCCTGACCTGCATCTCAGCTCTGCTCCTGGCCTGCCGCCCTGCACAGCTGTCTCCAGCACCACCTATGAAAGTGCAGAACTGGCCATGGTGGCGCTTGCCAGTGCTCCCAGCTACTCTGGAGCCCGAGGCAAGAGAGTCATGAGTTCAAAGTCAGCCTTCCACTTTTAGAGATACCCAATCCCAGGCCCAGAGCTGGGAGTGGTGGTGGCCCACGCCTGTAATCCCAGCATTTGGGAGGCTGAAGGCAGGAGGATCCCTGAGTTTGAGGCCAGCTTGGGCCATGCAGTGAGTTCAAGGCCAGCCTGCACTACACAGTGAGACCTTGTCTCAAGTAAATAAATAAATAAAACCCATTGACGGTGGCACATGCGTGCAGGTGGGTGGGGGCAGGGGAGACCCCCAGGGGAGCGTCAGATGCAGGTGGTGTTGAGGGTCTCGAAGATATCTGACTCTTTTCTGCTGCTGTTGCTGAAAGCCACCTGTGGTGAGTGTATGCAGAATAGAGGTTCATTTAGCTCTTGGGCTCAGAGGCCAGGATGCCCAAGGTTGAGGGGTGGTGTCTGGCAAGGGCTCCATGCCGTGGGGACGTGGCACAGGGGATTGCATGGCAGAGGGGCACCATCTGAGAGACAGGCACACTGGCTTTTATGACAGACCCACTCTCAAGACGATCCACTCAGTGGGCAGGTAATCGGACGGAGAGACAAATCCATTCACCAGCGTGAAGGTCCCATCACTCAGTCACCTGTTTTTGGGTGCTGGAGTTGGAACTCAGGGCCCCACACACATGCAGAGCAAGTGCCCTACCACTCAGCTGCATCCTCTGTCCTTTGAAATTTTTTTGTTTTGTTTTGTTTAAAGACAGGGTCTCACAAATTTGCCCAGACTGGCCTCAAATTTGCAATCTTCCTGCTTCAGCCTCCCAAAAAGCTGCGATGCCAGGTGTGCACCACCACACCTAGCTCTCGTCAATCACCTCTCAAGGCCCCACCTCGTCCTTCTATTAAGTACCTCACCTTGGGGGTTTAGCATCAACACGGGGTCCGAGGGCACCTGCAAGCCACAGCAAAGCCCCTCGTGCCTATGTGTGTGGGGGGCATCTGCACCCCTCTGAGCTGGCAGGAACTGAGGGTCGGAGCCCTGAGGAAGGGCTTCTCTCATCAACGAGACTTAGATGCAAACTGTGACTCAGATGTCTTTACCTTTTGCGGCCCCGCTGGGCTCAGCTCACTCATCCGGGAAATGGAGACAAGAAGAAAGATGCACAGCTGGGTACAGTGGTGCACACCTGCAATCCTAGCTACCGGCACACTGCGGCAGGAGGACTGAAAGTTCCGGCGAGTCTGGACAATGCAGGGAGACCCCCATCTCAAAATTAAAAAGGGACCGGGGGTAGTGGTGCACACCTATAATCCCAGCATTTAGGAGGCTGAGGCAGGAGGATTGCTGTGAGTTTGAGGCCAGCCTGGGCTACATAGTGAGTTTAAACCCAGCCTGACCTGCATAGTAAAACCCCATCTCAATAAATAAAATAAAATAAAATAAAATAAAAAAGGAGGATGGGGATGTAGCTCAGCCTTAAAGCACTCGCCTAACTTGCATAAGATCTGGGTTCTAGCCCCAGTACCACAAAAAAAGAAAGAAAAAGAGAAACCTACACATACATGAAGGTGCCCAGCCCTCTCCTTGAAGAAATGCACTGGGTTGCTATAGTCCCCCCAAACCCAGGTAGATACTGTTATTGTTGATTTTTCAAAAGATAATACTGACAATTCTGAGGTTCAGGTTGGTGTACTTGCCAATGCTACACAGCTGGTGGGCGGTGTCCGGCTCTATGCCTGTGCTTTGGCTGGTACTGCATGCTGTATATTGGTTTGTTTCATTCACTGCTGTTCCCCAGGTGGCTGGCACAGGGCAGGTTGTGTGTGTTTGTTTGTTTGAGACAGTGTTTCACTCTATAGTTCAGGCTGGCATTCAGCACACAATGATCCCCCTGCCTCAGCCTCCCAAGTGCTAGGATTACAGGTATGTGCCACCAAGCACAGCTGGGGCAAATTTTAATACTCATGATGGATGGATGGATGGATGTACGGATGGATGGAGGGAGGGAGGGAGAGATAGGTGGATGGGGAGATGGGGGGATGGGTGGAGAGATGGTTGGATGGATGGGTGGATGGATGGATGGCCTGGTGAAGCTGACATTAGTAAGTCCCCTGCCACCAGAAGCAGTGCTAGCCCTTTGTGGAGCCCTGCCTCCCCTCCACCTCCTGGCAAGATGGAGCGCACACAGGGTCCCATCAGGTCCATGCCCCGCCCTGCAGCAGCATGAGTGAGGGGAGGCTGCTGCTTTCAGCCTCCACTCTGTCTTCACTCTGGTTTGCTGGTGTGAACAGGTCTCCCTCGCTGGCCAACTGGCCACTCTTGGTGCTGGGCACACAGTGGGTGCCCCAGGGAGAAGGGTAGAGCCATGAGTGCTTGCTTTGTGCTGGGATCTTTTTAAACACTCACCATCTGATCTCCCAACAAGCCAGTAACAAGGAAGAGGCCCGGGGGTCTGGCCCCACAGACCCTCTGTCCATGTTTGTTGAATGACTGAATGAAATGCAGCTCTTGGTTTCACACACTTTGTCAGCAGCGTGTGTCTGACAGAAGTCCCACCTACCGCCCACTGTCTGCTGGCTCAGAGCTGCGGGTTTCCACATCTGCTGGCATTGCCGGAGCAGGCCTAGGGGAGGTAGTTCCCGGCTGTGGAGCCAGGGACAGGCCGGGGGCTGCCAGGCAGCAACTTCCTTCTGAGTAATTCCTCTTGGTCCTGGTGCTGTGCTGCCGGCAGAGCTGGAGGTTGGCCAGCTGAGCTCTCGGCCTCCGAGGCTGCTGCAGCCAGCACAGCCTGATCCCTCTTTCTCGGCCTCGGTTTCTTCCCAGCCGCTCCAGTTCCGTGCAGCTGTTTACAGGGGCCACGCGGGGAGAGCTGGCCGCCCCACCGCTGCAGCGGCCAGCACTTCAGCTGCAAGTGCTGAGGGCCGCGTCACTTCCCTCTGCGCAGGTGGCTCCTGTGTGCCCGGAGCAGCGGGACGGTCCCAAAGCAGGGCCTAGGCGCAGAAGTGACACAGCAATGGCTGCCATCACAGCCGGCTCCGGAGCCACTCTCGCGTCGTTTACCCTTGGTCATTAGTACGTCTGCCGCACATAATCAATACATTTTATCTATAGATTATCATTCATTTATTTACTCTTTATTTTGCTATGCTGGGTCTTTGCATTGAGCCACATCCCTCCCCCCACCCTTTTTGTTTGTTTGTTTGTTTGTTTGTTTGAGACAGGGTCTCACTTTTCAGTCCAGGCTGGACTTGAGCTCACTTTGTAGCCCAGGCTGGTCTTGCCATGATCCTCTTGCCTCAGCCTCCCAAGTACTGAGATTACAGGCGTGCGCCACCACGCCCAGCATTTCCTCTTTTTTGATACAGGTTCTGTGTAGTTGTTTACTGTATAGCTCAGGCTGGCCTCAAACTTGTGGTGATCCTCCTGCCTCAGCCTCCGAGAGTGCTGGGATCACAGGCATGCAGCACCATGCCAGGCTCAGCTAATACCTTTTAACTCCATTTTTTCATTCATTTAGTGAACACTGTTGGACATTTACTTCATACCAGACTGGGACTACCAGATTTAGCAAAAACAAAGTCAACAGCCACAAACCCCAAAACTGGGTGTGGTAGTACACATCTGTAATCCCAGCACTTGGGAGGCTGAGGCAGGAGGATTGCTGTGAGTTCGAGGCTAGTCTGGGCTACAAAGTGAGTTCAGGGCCAGCCTGAATTGCGTAGGGAAACTGTCTCAAAAGACCAAAACAAACAAACAAACAAAAAACCCAGAATGCCTAGTTAAAATTGCATTTGAGGTAATAACAAATACTCTTTAGCATAAGTATACCCCAGGTACTATTAGTGTAAGTAGCTGGCCCCATTCTCTTCTCTCAGGCCCTGGGAGCCTCGGAGTCACCTGCCCACCACCACCCCTCAGCTGGGGGTCTTGGCTGAAGGCTGAGGCCTTGGCTATGGGGGGCTTGCACAGAGACCCAGGACTCAGGCTCACTGTCACCCCTACCCATTTGCTGCAGGGCGGGTTTGAAACACAGAGCCCTCGCCACGGCTGCCTGGCTTTTCCCTCTGTCCCGGCGCTCACCTGCTGGGGAAAGTCCCCAGAGGTCACCAGGTGAGAGGCTGGCATAGCCAGGATGTGGCCCGGGGCAGGGAGCAAGCAGAATCTCCCAGCTACGTGGGCGGAGGGGATGGGGAACAGAGGGAGACAGTTGGGGCAGCCAGGCTGCCTCGGCCGCATGGCTTCCTACCCGCCCTGAGCTCCTCTTCAAGAAACAGACGGCATCCCAGCATTCCAGAGGCTGAGGCAGGAGGGTCACTGTGAGTGCGAGCCCAGCTGGGCCTGCGTAGTGAGTTCAAGGCCAGCCCGAACTACACAGAGACCCTGGCTCTCAGGGCCTGATGCCACCTCCCTGCAAAGAGCCCCTGCTTTGCTCACTCGTGCTCTCACTGACTGTTCTTAACTCCCTGACATTTCCCAGGCACTGTTGTGTGCAGAGCACTTACTGCTCCAGGTGCAGGCTAGAGGGGAGCATGCTGGGAGGGGGCGGACCAAAAGCCTGGCTCTAGCAGAGCCAACGTCCGGGAGGAATGACAGGCAGCCTATGGGAAGATAATTTTGGGTGCGAAAAGCACTGAGACTACCAGGTGTGGTTGCGCACCCTGTAATCCCAGCACTCAGGAGGCTGGGGCAGGATGGCTGTGAGCTCGAGGCCAGCCTGGGCTACATAGTGAGACCCTGTCTCAAAAAGATAATAAAAAAAAAAAAAATCAGGAGAAGGTGGCAGAGGACTGTGGGGTGGAGGCCGCGGCAAGGCCATCTTGGCTGGGCTCCCTGAGATGTTTGAACAGAGACCCACAGGGAGAGAAAGAACCAGTCCTAGGCACCGGTGGGGAAAGTCCTTCTGGCCACGAGGGCAAAGGCCCTGGGCAGAGCACGTAGGTCCCTGCTGGTGAAGGAGCCACTAGGGCAGGGGCTGGGAGCTGAGGTGAGAGCATCAGCAGGGCCACAAGGGGTCCAGGGACAGAGCCACGTGGCTCCTGCCATTGCTTCCCCTGGAGCCTGCGTCGCTTCCCCTCAGAAGCCCTCTCTGGTGACCCCGGGTTAGGCAGCCCAGCTTTACCTCTCAGCTGTCTCTGTACCATGTACAGGAGCCACGCCGCCTCCCTGGACTCTCCCGGCCAGAGGCCAAGCCTCTAAGCCACCTGTGGCTGCCGGTGGAGCTCCACGCCTTGAGGGTGGGGAGGAGAGAGCTGGGTTTGGGGACCACAGTTCTGAGACTGAAGCCTCCTGCACGGGCTCTGGAACCTCGCCCAGAGGAGACAGGATTTCTGGAGGGGGGTCGGGATCCTGGCTCCCTGCTGGCCGCACCAGGCTTAGCGGAGCTCCTCGCTGTGGGGAACATGCAGAACAACTTGCCACTTCAGCCGGTTCGGTCTGTGCTACCCTCGATGCCATTTATTTCCGAACATTGCCCGCCCTCCAAGCAGTGCTGGCCCTGCCCGCCCCCACTCCAGCCCGTCCCTCAGCCACTGCCTCTTCCCCAGCTCCGGATCTGCTTCTCTGTGTGTTTCTTGCTCTGGAAGCTTGCAGCAAGCGGCTCTTGGGCCTGGCTTCCTTCTCATGGTGGGATGTGTGTGTGTTTCAGTGATGGCTTCTCTGTTTGTTGAGTCAGGGTCTAAGTTGCCACTGGTCTCAAACTCAAAATCCTTCTGCCTTAGTCTTCTGAGTAGCTGAAATTACAGGCATGTACCACCATGCCTGGCTGCCTGTTTTTGTTTGTTTGTTTTGTTTTATTTGTTTTGGTTTGGTTTTTAATTGCTGGAAAGCCAGGTGTGGTAGTGCATGCCTGTAATCCCAGTACTTGGGAGGCTGAGGCAGGAGGATGGCTGTGAGTTCGAGACCAGCTGGGGCTACAAAGTGAGCTCCAGGCCAGCCTGAACTGCATTTTGAGACCCTGTCTTAAAAAAAGACACACAAAAATAATTGTTCGCAATCCTCCAGCCTCAGCCTCCCAAGTGCTGGGATTACGGGTGTGCACAGAAATAGGATTCATAGGCTGTGGTCACACTTGGAAGAAGCGATGACTCTGGGTCTGTTGGATTCCAAACTCCCTAGAGTCAAGTTGAAAAGAGACAAAGTGAGGAGAGAGAAAGGAGAAAAGATAAAGACCAGGGGCCTCCTAGTCTAAGCCCAGCCTCTGAAGCTGCTGTTGGCAGGGGAAAAGGGGACCCACCTTCGCTAGGGCCTTGGACCCCTCTTGCCCTTTCTTGGCTGTGTGATGTTGGCCAAGCAAGTTGGCCTCTCTGGTCCTTGGTGGTTGTGAGGATGAAGGAGGCAGGCTGCCCAGGCCCTTGTTCTGATGTGATTGTCCTACTGACACCAGGGAAGAGGTGCCCAGCCCCGAAATCCTGTGCTCTTGGTTTGGGTGGTGCTGGGGGCTAAAGGGGGAGAGGGGTCCCCAGAGCCTCCTCCCTAGTGGTGCCAGTGGGTGGGGGTTGTGTTGTCTACCACACAAATTCCACATTCATGTGTAGCTGAGTGTTCAGATGAGAGAAGAGCAGTTTTCCAAAACTGCCTGGCTATCACCTCTCAGGGGTGATGGTGACTGCGGTTGGCAGCTCCCCAGAGTTACTCTGGACCGCCCACCTGTAACCCCTGGGAGGCTGAGGCAGGAGGATCACCAGTTCAAATTCAGCCTGGGCAGTTCAGTAACTTATCAAGACCTTGTCTCAAAAATTTTTTAAAAGGGGTTGGGGGTTGGAGATATAGTTCAGCACAAAGGCCTTGGATTCAGTCAACAGCACCACAAAGACAAAAGCCAAGATTTACTGGACCATATTACATGGATATCAGAGAATAAAGATCAGCCCTGGTTATATAAGTCTGGCGGGGGGGACAGAGTGCCTGGGAGCTGTCAGCGTGGGCACAGGCCAGAGTCCCCAGGCCTCTGCTGACACTTGGTGCGCACCAGACAAGGACAGCAGGGACTCTGTGCCCCCTTGCTGGGTTCCAGGCAGCAAGCTGAGACACACACCTGCTGACCAAGCCAAAGCAAATCCACATGGAGGCCGCACAGAGTGGAAACTGAGGCGCTGGGGGGGTCTTGCTGTGGGAGGGACGGCTCTAAGGTGGCTGAGCTGGGGTTGGGTCTGCACAGCGGGTCCGGATGGAGCACACATGCTGAGAAAGGACATCCAGCATCTGCAGGGTTCAGCGACCTTGCCTGGCTGACGTCACAGGCTGGCACAGGTGGGCAGGGCGCTGCTGAGGGAGGGCAGGAAGCAGGTGCAGCGCTAGAGGTGTCCTGCACCTGATTTACTGCTTGCTTGGTGGGTTTTTCCCTGGGAGTGGGTAGGCGGGGCTGACGGTTGTTACAGTCCTGGGCCAGAGGGGTCTCGTCTGCCTGGGGTGCCTGGGAAAGTGTGTGGTCCGCCTACGCTGGCGGAGACTCAGTCCTGCCCAGCCTCCCCTCCCAGGCTTCCGAGCTGGCCTGGCCCCAGCCAGTATCCTGGGCTGGGTGACAAGTGCTCCGCCTCTCCGAGCCTCCATCTCCCCCAGGAAGATGGGGCTTCTCCCACCTGTGGCGGGGAGCTTGTGCTGGCCGAGAGCTGAGGCTCCAGGCCACGTGGGCTGTACGCCGTGCAAGCGAGTCCAGCCCGGGGCCAGGCGTGAGGCTGAGGCTGGCCGAGGCCCAGCTGCCAGGACATGGTGGGGGCAGCTCGAGGCCAGAGCCTGAGTCACGGTTTCCCGCTGCTGCCAGGCCAGGCGGGAAGGGGGAGGTGGGGCAGGGGCGGAAGTCGGGAGCCTGGGGAGTCTGGAAGGACGGAGCCCTGGCTGCAGACTTTGTTACACCGCATGGACAGAAAACTACCTGTCCGATGAGAAGGGTCCTGTGGTGTCAGGGTGGGGTCACTGTGCTCTTTGAGTTATGGGCCACACTCAGTCACTGCAATTTCTTTCTTGTTCTGTTTTGTTTTGAGACAGGGTCTCACTGTGTAGATTCAGGCTGGCCTCAAACTTGGAGTAACTCTCTTTGCTCAGCCTCCTGAGCACTGCGATTACAAGCATGCGCCGCCACACTCTGCTCAGGAGGGCTTCCTGGGGAGGCGTCCCCCAGGCCCCTGGCTGCTCTTGTTCCTTCCTCACCGATAGCCCAAACAGCACCGGGCCAGCCTGGAAGGGGGCCAGTGGGAAGGGGCTGCACTGTCCCCAGCCGGCAGTGAGACAGGACCGGCTGAAGCCACCACGGGGGGGAGAACAGCCTGCCTGGTGTCCTCCAGACATGCAGGCTTCGTGGTCAGCCCCAGCGGCCGCGGCCCCCACCCCTGACGTGACTGAGTCCCTGCCGTGGGATCCTGGCAGAGCCTAGTGGTGACTCAGCAGGAATCGTCCCAGACAGAAGCAGGCTGGGCGTCCAGACCCAGAACCCAGCCTGACTGTTTGGTGGAGCCCAGGCCGGCCAGCTGGGCTGCGCTGTATGGGTCGTCCAGGTGAATCAGCCCTTCCTTTGCCTGGTTTCCGTCTGTTGTGCGCTCCAGCCTGCTCTAGGGCCGTCCCTCCTTGCCGTTCTATTGTGTCTCTGGATTCACCCAGCAGTGTTTACTGAGCATCTACTGTGCGCCAGGCAGCGTTCTCGATGCGGGTGCCCCGACTTTGGATAAAACACTAAAGCTAGTGAGAGGTCAGGGCAGCAGCTGGGAAGAGCTGGTAGCATAGAGCTGAGTGGGGAGGGCAGGTTCTCTTCAGGGAGGGTGGAGAAGGCTCTGGCAGGCCAGGCTTCAGCAGAGGCCCTCAGGGGGCGGAGGTGGGAGGAGGCCTGCAGGTGTGGTCCTGGTGGAGGCCCAGCAAGTGCAAAGGCCCTGAGGCTGGAATTGCCTGGGGGTCAGGGAATCCCCGTGGGCAGGACATATTTCCCACACATTTTGGGCAGTTCAAGGATTTCCAGGAGTGTTTCTGCCTGCACAGCAGCTAACTCACCGCCCAGCTGTCTGCGGTTGGCCCTTTGCTGGGGTGTCCAGCCCATGGGACTTCAGCTCCCTCCCTGCGCTGGGCTGCAGTGACAGGGCCTGGGTCGCTTCAGTCATTCCTCCACCTTGCCCATGTTTACAGAGCTGGGGCCGTGGGGACCAAGCAGATGCTTCCCCTGCCTGAGCGAAGCCCAGGAGGCCAGAGGGGAGTCTGGCAGTGACCCTGGGCGAGCATCTAGAGAGGCTGCTGTGTGTCACAAGGCTATGGAGGCCTGACAGGGTCAATCCTGTTTGTCCCCTTGATGGGATGGAAGGAGCCTAGGAGAGCAGTAAGCACAATCCTGGGTGAGGCACGGTGGCGTGACCTCTGGGACCATATCTGGTCCCCAGTCCTTGCTCTCAGGCTCTTTCTCTGTCATCTGCTTTCCAGGTGCCTCGGAGGGAGCAGCTGGCCTTGGCCAGGCTCTTCTCCCATAATATTCCTGCCTGGAGCTAGCCCACATGACTGAGACCTCTGCAACCATGGACCAAAATGCATCTCTTCCCCTTGAAGCTGTGGACGTCAGATACTTTGTCCTAGCCCCAGACAGCTGGCCAGTCCAGGCACATTCCCTCTTCTGACCCTTTTTCAGCGATAAGTCTGTTCACCTTCACTGTGCCCATTTCACAGATGGGGACACTGAAGCATAGGGAAATAAGCAGCAGCTAGCAGAGCCAGCTTTGGTTCTGGTGACTGATTCTGGCTGTCCCTCTCTGTGTGCCCTCTTGGGCTGCCTGCCAAGTGTGAAGAGGGCTTTATTGCTCAGGTTTTCCTGCCGTTGGTTGTAAAAAAGTGTCACGATGACCCACTGCAGACATAGTGAGTCACTGATTTGGGCCATTTAGGCCTCCCCATTGGTAATGTCTGTGTGTGTGGTGTGTGTTGTGTGTGGCCCGCTGTGCTGTGGGTCTTCCTTCTCTGTCAGGTCCCCGGCCGTGTGCATGTGTTGAGCCCCGTGTCTGCTGTGTACCTGGGAGATGTGTTGTGGGTCCGCAGGAGTGCAGTAAAAGTGTCTATGCACCTGTGATTGTGACAGGTGGACACCGTTTGGGTCCTGTAGGTGGATGGCATAGGCAGGAGCCACCCTGCGGATGCCCCAGGCCAACAGCGACCCCCTTAGTGAACCTGCTCCTTTTTCCAACGTTGGGTGTGGGGTTGGGGTTGAGCCTGACACCCCGAGAGGAGCCTGAGCCTGGCCGCACGTTCCCACCGTCACCCTGGCTTGTTTTTTGGATGAGAAAACTGGGCCCTGGGAAGTAAGGTCTTTGCCCAGGACTATGTAGCCAGGAAATGGCAGATCCCAAATTCAAGTCCCCAAGTACCCACAAACACACACACAGGTGCTAAATATGAAGTTCAGCCTTAGGTCCGCGGGGGTGGACGGGGCTGGACTGTGAACACACTGGAGGCAGGACCGTGGGGTCCGCAGAGCCTGGAGCGGTCCAAGAGGATGCTCCCTCCCCCTGGGGTGAGCTCAGCACCTCCAGGGCTGCTTTGTTTTTTGCTTTTTTTTTAAATTTTATTTTAAAGACAAAAGAATGGAGACATATGAACCAGAAAAGCCATAAACAATACAGAAAATACAAAGTTATACAGAATATAGTAGGGAATTAGCACTGTTGTATTACATAGTTATCTTCACATTAGTTAACACAAGAACATTAAAGGAAATACCAAATTATAGAGAAGATAGTAGGGAATTTGCACTGGATGCTGTATAATATAAAGTTATCTTCACTTCTGTTAATACAAAAACGACTGAGGAAATACAGAATTATAGAGAACATAGAAGGGAATTAGCTCTGGATGCTATCCTACATAATGTTACCTTCACCTTTGTTACTCAGTTACACAGATGATGGCCCATTTGATCATTCAATTTTTCTCCTCCCTCATCTCCGTTGCCCTACCACTCAATCAGTCATCTCCCCTGTGATAATAACTGTACTCCTGGGTTTATCTATACCCCTGGACTCTCGCCTTGGGGAGAGATATAGCTGCCTCAGACTATACTATAACATACATGGGTGTATACAAACTGCCATGGTTGGAGGTGGGAAAGCACATATGCTCACAGCGGACTGCCCGGCTCCACCCTGTCATCGTGCTATGGGTGGGGGCGGGTCCAGTCCATGAGGTGCCCTGAGCGGGGCCCTCAGCGGAGCAGCCACTGGGCCCACTGCGGAGCAGCAGAGGAGCAGCCGCGGGGCCCACAGCGGCGCAGCCGCGGGGTCCAGGGCTGCTTTGGGGGCACAGATCCTCTGCACTCTGACCCGTCTTGAAATTCCAACGTTCCTTGTGCCTTCCTTTCTCCCCCAGTGCTAGGATGGAACCAAGGGCCTTGTGCGAGCGAGCGGGTGCTCCACACCGAGCTGCATCCCCGCCTGGCTGATTGACTGTCTTGCTAAGTTGTGGCTGCCTCGACCTCCAAATCTCCTGCCTCAGCCTCCTGAGTAGCTGGATCACAGGTGCGGCCACCACGCCCAGCCTTTTGTCCTTCTTTCCCTTACTGAGAGGTCAGGGACTGTGGTGCCTGGTCACTGGGTGCAGGAAGGTAGGTGGAACCACTGGGGGCGGACCGAGGTGGCAGGGGCAGGCGCGCGGGCTGCTGCCGTGGGAAGGGAGTCTGCGCTTTGCTGGAAAGCTTGTGGCAAAGATGTTCCACACCCTGTGGGGTCCAGCAAGGCTCCTCGGTCCCCTGTGGGTCCCTGCCTATGGGCTGAAGTCCAAGCCTGGGTGTCTGCTGTGTGCCCTAGAGAAGTCCCCTGGCCTCTCTGTGCCACGGAGGACTCGCATGATGCAGAACTGGGACTGGCCAGGGGACAGCCAGGCCGGGATAGCGAGGGAGGGACAATGCCACCCACAAACTGTTTTTCACCCTGCCTGGCTCTTGCTGTCAGAACCCAAACTGGCAGTTCTGGGCTCCTGTGGGTGGAGTGGTTTGGTGCCGGGGTCTACCTGAGTCCCAGACTGAGGCAGGTGCCGGGACTAGCTCACCCGGGGGGCTTCCTGGAGGAGGAGTACTGAGGCGGCTCTGTGGCTGTCGTCCTGAGTGTCAGGGCCCTGGACCCCAATCACACCCCACGAGGGCAGTGGCCATGTCGTCTCGGTCACCTCTGTGTGTCCTCAGCTCCCAGAGCAGGGCCTGGTATACAACAGGCACTCAATAAAGACTTATGAGAGCGCTTACCCAGATGGGAATGGGGCAGCACTGTGACACAGGCTCTGTGATCCCTTCTCATTTTACATCTGAGGGGCTGGAGACACGGACAGGTGCTTGCTCAAGGCCACACAGCAAGGGACAAGCGCGGTGCAGACCCAAGCCTGCCTGCCACGCTTGGTGCGTGTCACTTCTTGAGTGGTTCAGTGTAGGTCTCTCCCACAGGGGGCTGTGGGAGGCGGTCACCAAAGCTGGGCTGGTTTTGGTCCCTGTTCATCCATTCTGGCCTGGCACATCCAAGGTGCTGAGTAACAGTTTGTTAAATGAATTACAAAAGCCCAGATGAGTTATTTTTCTGGGAGCCCCGTTTCCTCATCAGCACAATGGGCTTACTGTAAGCATCTATCTCCTCGGGTTTTCAATGAAAGGGGGCAGAGGTTGTGGCTAAGCAGAAAGAGTCCACCAGAGCTTGTTCAACCTGTCTTTCCAGCTGTGTGACCGCAGACAGGTGTCTTACCCTCTCTGAACCACAGTTTCCTCATCTGTGCAATGTGGTAGGTTGGATGCTGGAAATCTGGATTGTCCCAGGTCCTGGATAGGCAGTGGCCTCCTTAGAGCCTCACACCCTGGAGGGAGCAGGTGCCTCTGGACCACTTGCCAGGCAGGCAGGCAGAAGGCGGGGCTTCCTGGGGCTGGTGCCGGCTCAGCCTCTTCTCCCTGGGGCTGCTCAAGGTTTTTTTTTTTTGAGACAGGGTCTCACTCTGCAGTTCAGGCTGGCCTTGAGCCCACTTTGTAGCCCAGGCTGGTCTCAAACTCGCAATGATCCTCCTGACTCAGCCTCCTGAGTGCTGGGATTATAGGCATGTACCACCATGCCCAACTAACTGCTCAGGTCTTGGCTCACAGGCTTGGGCTGTGGGCTGGGCAGTGCCCTGGAGAGACCAGAACCGTGAACCCTGAGTGCCAGCCAGAGGGATAGGGAGCAGGGCAGAGCCCATTTCAGTAAAGGTTGAAGTGACCTCAATTCCCCAATGAAAGACAAGTTGGAGGAGCAGGAAAATCACACAAATAGGAGTTTGAACTCGGCTTGCTGTGTGACCTTGAGCAAGTGCTCTGCCCCTCTGTTTCTGCACCTCTATCGCTTCAGGTAGAATGAAGGGTGACCACAACGGCTGCCCCCCGAAGGTGCCCTCTCCCACATGCTGCCTCCTGGCCAGGGGAAGCAGGTGCCCGAGGCCTCTGAGAACAGAGCTGTCTGTGGGGGCACTGTGGGTGCTGAGGGATCTCGGGCCTCTGGTGGGAGGGAGGCAGGAGTCCACTGCACCCCACAGCATCGCCCCAGGGAAGCCCCTGTACCCTGAGCCCCAAACCAGCCTGACTGGAGCCAGCTGGGAGTGAGCCGGAGTGCAGCAGGGGCTGGGCCCAGGACAAGGGGATCTGGTGAGAATCCCCGGCCTGTACCTCGGGCTGGGGCCCGTGACTGGGATGGTCACCTCTGTGACAGTGTCGCCCTCTGTGGAGAGGGCTGAGCTCCACTCTGGCCCAAACCCCTGAGTGCTTCTGTCTCAGAGAGTGGCCAGCCCAGTGCTGGGGACGCGGGATGGATGAGGAAGGACAAGGGCTCTACGCCCGGCAGGGTGGTGGAACAGCCGCAGGAGAGAATCCCAGACTGGTGGCATGGGCTGAGGAACTAAGGTTGTCCTAGGGAAGGGGTGGCGAACCTTTTAGGGCTTTCAGTGAAACAAACAGCTCAATGTGGCACAAGTGCCATAGGTCCGCCACCACTGCCCTAGAGGGTGACAAGGTGGGGGCTCTGGTGTGAGCAGAGGGGCTGAGGGTCACGGAAAGGGCAGGGAGTGGGGCCAGGCTTCCCCCTGCAAGGGCAAAGGCCCTGGGGTGGGACTAAGCTTTTGTTTGCATTTGGAGGCCTGGCTGGGCCTCCACCCACCATGGAGGGGTCTGGCCTGAGGCTGGCCGTGCTCCTCCCCTCCCTGTTGCCAGGGCGGGCTTGGGCCAGCCAGGAGGGAGGGACTGGGACAGGACCCGGGGCAAACCCTCCAGGGACCACTAATATCCTGAGTGCCAGTGACGAGACACAGCCCCGGGTGGCAGGGGTGGGGGCTGAGGTCTCCATAAACAGCCCTGGCTCGTAAAGTGCATCAAAGCGGAAGGCCTGGCCCAGCCCTGGCCACTTCCTGCAGAGCTGGGGGTGGGGTGGGGAGGCCTTGTAGCAGAGACTGCCTTTGGGGTCTCAGTGCCACAAGGGGCAGGTCCTTGAGCCTGCCCAGGCCTCAGTTTCCCCATCTGCTTTGCAAGGTGACACCCTGGGTGCTTGCTTCAGACCATATGTTCTACGAGAGCTCGGCCTGGACGGCAGGCCTGGGGGTTCCGGGCCCAGTTCCACTGTTGTGTGACCCTGGGCTGTGGCACCCACCCTCCCGGCTGTCTAGGCCTCAGTCCCCAGTTTAAGAGGGGGGCCATGACCAAGCCCACTTGAGCAGCCTCAGGCCACGAATGTTGCCCTGACTTAGAGCTGCTGTTTATTAACGACTTAATGACAGCACAGCCAGCCTTCAGATAGAGACTGGGCTGGTTAGGGCCCCAGGCTGTGGCTGCAGGCAGTGGGGAGCAGGCCTGGCCTCAAGAGGCCCAGAGGGGCGAGATTTGCAAGTGGAGAAGGCTGTCTGGGCTTTGCCCAAGGCCAGGTGAGGCCTCTTTCCCTGGAACTCTGGGGCCCTGGGGTCTCACCAGCTCTCTCCAAGCCTCTGTTCCCTCAGCTGCTGCCTGGGGAAGATCTGGGGACCAGGATTCACCCCTTGTTCCCCCTCCTTGTCCACCTGGGCCCGGGGCTCCTCCTCCTTTCCCAGATACATCCACAGATCTGCTCCCAGCCCCTTGGGGCTCTTCCTCACCCAGAGAACCCAAGCCCCAGGAGACCCAGGCCTGACTGGGCCAGCACCCCCCACACTCCACCCCCACCCCCTGCTCTCAGACGCTGTCTCATGGTGAAGCCCACCGCACACAGGGCTTGCTCTGCTTTGCTTCAGCCAAACCCACGGTTCCTGAGACAGTAAGTACTTAGTAGGTATCTGTGGAGGGTGAGAAGAGGCCTGGGCAGCTTTGCCCCAGGAGGCCAGGGCAATTGCTGGCCTCTTTATGTCTTTTTGAGACAGGGTCTTGCTGTGCAGTTCAGACTGGCTTTGAGCTCCTTTTATAGCCCAGGCTGGCTTCAAACTCACAGAGATCCTCCTGCCTCAGCCTCCCGAGTGCTAGGATTACAGGCATGTGCCACCATACCTGGCACTGGCCTCTTTTTGAAGGGGAAGTCAAGGCTGGGCTGGGGAGGAGGTGCAGCACTTTGCCTGAGATCTCAGGCAGCTGAGACAGGGACCGTCTCGGCCTTGTAGTAATGGCAGCAGCCGCTGAGACAGAGTGAGCACCTACTGTGTGCTGTGTACTCTCTGGGTGTTGGAATAGTCAGCAAAGGCAAGCAGCCAAGCGCCAGCCCAGCAGGCCCGGTGCAGAAGATGCAGAATCCTCCGAGGAGCTCTGTTGGGGGCGCTTGTGATCACCGTGGTGCAGAGGAGGAAACCAAGGCAGGGCGTTAGGTGATAGTCACGAGCACTGGCTGCACAGCCAAGGCCCAATTTACTGGACTCCGGACCCTGGCTGTGCTCCATACATTCCTACAGTACTGTCAGAGGCCACTTCCCAGACTGCCCAGAGGGTACCCAACACCAGGGAGTGGCCTGGCCCAAACACACAAGCCCGTCGCACATTTGCCACCTCAAAGGGACCTGCCATCTGCTCCTGGCATGGGCCTGACAAATGGTTATCTTTCCATTCACACCTGGGACTTTCCCCATCCCAGTGGTGGCCACCCTGCTGTGTGACCTTAGGCAAGTTGCTGTGCCTCTCTGATCTTCCAGGCTCCACCACTTATAAGAGATTGCAGCTCCAGGCAGAGAGGCATGAGACCCACACACAGCAGGCCTGGTAGCTGGAACAGCTGCTCCCTGCCTGAGGGACCACGAGGAGCACGCAGAACTACCAGAACTCTGCCTGGCCCTGATGAGGTGGGATCAAGTCCTGCCCCCCCACAGGCCTTCCTTTCCCCCCTCACCCCCCCAACTGGAGCCGAGGGCCGCCCTCTCCAGGCCCCTCATCCACACCTTTCGCCACCTGTGACTGTCAGCCCAGCTGACGGCCACAGGTGGTCATCCCAGTGCAGCCAGTGAGGGAGACTGAGGCACAGGAGGTAGCGAAGGCCCTGGGCCCAGTGGCGTTTCCAAAGCCGAGCCCTCCCTGCTGTCCCTGTTGAGGCTAAGCACAGCGCGGCGGGTGCGGACCTGCCCTGTTCCTCCTCTTACAGAAGAGAAATCTGCGCCTCCGAGGGGAATGGCCCCTGTGAAGGTGGCACAGCCTGTCGCCCCCACAGTGTGGGACTGGAGGCGGGGCTGCAAAGCCCAGTGGGGGGGCTCGCCTGAGGCCCGGCAGCCGGCTGGCCCCATGGAAGCTGGGCTGGGGCTGGGAGCCCCACAAACACAGTGTCTTCCCACGACCTTGGGGTGGGGACCGCCTGGCATTTCCTGTTTGTTTGGGCTGGACCCAGGCAGGCCTGAGGGATACGGGACTTCCTATGGCTCCGCCCCCGCAGAGCTGGCCAGGTGGCAGTGAGGTGGGCTCCGGGCACCCTGTGTCAGTCACAGCCCCGTTGTCTGTTCAGCGTCCAGCGGGCAGACTCAGTCCCGGATCCTCAGGAGGCCAAGGCCTTGAGCGGGCTGTCAATCCCCTCTCCGTCCTTCGGCGTCCACCTCTGTGACATGGGCTCAGTGTGAGGGTGGTGTCTGTGCTGCCGGAGCACACGCTCAGGAGAAGGGAATGAGAAGCCGCCTGCTGAGCGCTTCGGGGGGCCACTGCCCCAGGGAGGGGTCACCAAGTCCCGTCACCAACTTCACCTGTTATTTCTCACACAGAGACCCAAGGCCCTAGCAGGGCAGGGCCTCTGGTGAGAACACAGCGGTGCAGTGCTGGGGTTGAGCCCGGGGCCTTGCACATACCAGGCAAGTGAGGGTTACCTTTCCATTTGTCTTTTTTTGAAACAAGATCTCACTATGTAGCCCAGGTTGACCTCCAACTCATGGTGATCCCCCTGCCTCAGCCTCCTGAGTGCTGGGAATACAGCATGCACACCTGGCATGTTTTCCTTTCTTGCTGACATTGAGCCCTAGTTTCCTGCCGTTATGAATGAGGCCCACTCTCATTCCCTTCCAAGCGCATCAGGATCCCCAGCCTCAAAATCAGTAGCTCTGCCGTCTGCGTCACCCACCCTGTCATCCCAGCCCCCAGAGAGGTGACTTGGGGCTCAGGGTGCAGCAGTGAGCAGCAGAAGGCACTCCTGGGTCCCTGGGGTGGATCAGCGCGGTCCCCCCTCACATGTGAGGAAACAAGGCCCTGCCCACCGCGGATGCCGCCCTCCAGGAGCACCTGCCAGTGTGCCCCGGACAACACCCGCATCCCTTCCCACGGAAAGGAGCCCAGGCGAGAGGGCGCCTGGCCGTGTCGCCAGCTTCCGAGGGGCAGTGACAGCCTTCCTGCCTGTGCCCTGGCCGTGCCCTTGCCGGGAACACTCTTCCTCCCAGACCCCCGTGGCCAGAGGATCCGCTCCAGGTGGGTTTGGCCGGCATCACTTCCTCAGGAACCTTCCTGGCTGGGAGGCCCTGGGGTTTCCTCTTTCATAACACAGATCCTGCTCACTGGGAAGGTCCCTGTCCCTTGAGACTCGGCGTCAGGAGCTTGGGCATCCCTGCAGGGTCCCCTCTAGAGGAGACATCCGCCTACTGCCCTGGGTGGCAGCACCTGGCCTCTCCCCGCCTTCCAGCTGCCTCTGCACCTGCTGTGGCCTGCTCCCTTCCTAGCGCTGCTCAGCTCCCGGACGCAGGGGTTTGGTCTTTTCTTGGGGTGGGAGGGATTGGTCTTTCTGTCCGCTGCTGAGTCCCTGCCACTCAGCACAGTGCCCAGCACGCAGTAGGTGTTTCCCGTCTGTGGAAAGGAAGGAGGGACAAACAAATAATTTCAATGAAGGGGGTACAAGGCTGCGGACCCGCAATCCCAGCGCTCTGGGAGGCGGAGGGAGGAAGGTGGCAAGTTCAAGCCTAGCCTGGGCAACCTAGAGACTAGTGAAACCCTTGTCTCAAAATCAAAAACAAAAACATAACTGCAGCGCTTCTGTTCAAGTAATCATGAGCTCATTCTGCACTGTGCCGTACTTGTTGAACCCCAGCTGTGCCTGTGGAGTTCAGACAGAGGGTCAGTCAGCGTCAAGGAGGCAGGCGGCGTGCGGGGGTGCCTTGGGCAGGCTTCAGGGAGGGGTTCTGGCAGCAAAGGCAGGGTAGCCCCGCCCCACTGGCGGATTCACAGGACCGTCATAACTGGGAAGCCCAGGTTGCCAAATGCCACCACAGCCACGTCACGGGGGGAGAGGGGAGGCTGTCGGGCGGGGTGTGGGCTGGGGTTGCCAAGGGTTCAGGGGGGCTGCCCCCTCTGCAGTCAGGCTGACTTCAGCCACAGACCTGGCCAAAGCCTGGCCACGTGCTCACCATTAGTGACTGGGTGCTGTGGCGACCTGGCCACTAGCTGCCAGACTCTTAGCTTGCAAAAAGGTCTGAAATAGAACTTGATCCCTACATCCCTGCCTCCAAGGGAGGTCTCTGAGGACCCTGAGCCTCCTCCTGGACCCCTGTGTAGCTCCCTCCCTCACAGGTTGACTTCATGTGTGATTTCCTGGTGTCCCTTTCTGGATCTATGCTGGTGTGTTTGTGGGCAAGTCACATCCCAACTCTGAGCCTCAGTTTCCACATCTGTGAAATGGGGGGAGCAGCTCCTCTCCTTGGAAGTTGTGCTGAGGCTCAAATGCATGCAGCCGTGGAAAGGACATATGCCAGGGCCTGGCACACAGAAATTGCCACAATTAGCCACTGTCATTGTCCTTGTTGGACACTCAGTGTGGGCAGACAGACTTCAGGTGTGTCAAGAATGAAGCTTTTTATTTCTTCTTTATTTTTTATTTTTAGGGCACTGGGATTAAACCCAGGCCCTTGTTCATGCCAAGCAAGCACTCTACCAATGACTGCGCCCCCAGTCCCTTTTAATGTATCAAGTCTCACTAAATTGTCTAGACTGGTTTCAAGCTTGCAATCTTCCTGCCTCAGCCTCCTGAGTGGATGGGATTCCGAGCGTGTGGCACTGCACATAGCTCGCATTTAGGCATTACAGGGTTTGCTCTGGCTGTAGCAGGAGTGTGGCCTGGAAGGAGGACACTGGAAGTGGGCAGCTGAAGGGACAGAGTCCTGTCCACCTCGAGGAAAATGGGCAGGTGCAGGGCTGAGGGAGCCACACCTGTGGGCCCCTGGCCGAGTTTCTTGGAAACAGGCCCAGGATGCGCTAGTGGGCAGGGACCTGGGTCAGCAGCAGCCTCCATGCAGAACAGTCAGGCTCCTGGCCCCTGGCCACTCACCACCATGCCTGGCCAGGCCCCTTCTGGGAACGGAGCTCCCCCCACCTCGGTGACGTCCCCCGAGGCCACTCCCAGTGTACTTCCCGCCAGCCCCAGATGGAAGCGAGCCAGCTGCGGTCAGGAGGCTTCTCCCCGCACTTGTGGGGCTCAGAATGTTCTGGAGCCTGGGCAGAGGCGGGATGGCTGGGGACCGCGAGGCTGGGCCTGAGTCTCAGCCCTAGCATCGCTGCATGAGAAGGGCAGGGGCCTTGCTTCTGCGCCTTGCTCCTCTGCCAGCGGTGGCCGCAATGACAGGGCCTCGGGAGGGGGCTGGCCCACCTGTGTGGACCTCGTGCAGAGCCCTGGGGCGGCGTGTGCTGTTCCCGTACTGTCACTCTTGGAGCGAATTAACCCACGGAGAGAAAGGAGGGCCAGGATGGGTGTGTGAGGGGTGGAGGGAAAGCCCTAACAGGCAAATGGTGTGCCGCGTGTGCCCGGCGGGAGGCCCAGGACGCTGGCCCCGGGCACTCAGTGAGGCAGGATGGGGACCCGGCGCTCACGCAAGGCCTGCATGGCCCTGCTCTGCTGTGGAGCTGTTCTGCTTCCCCCTGAGACCTACTCCATGCATTTTCAACAGAAAGAAATTCTACAAGAGGTTCCGTTCCCCAGGCAAAGCCCTCGGTTGTCCCAGCCCCAGCCTTGAGCCCCGGCCTGTGTGTGGCCCAGTCTTGTCACCCCCGCACTGCTGCTGTTCCCATCTCCCGGCCTTGGAGCAGGTCCGAGCCGCAGCCCTGCAGGAGCGGGGCTCTGCAGAGACCCCCCAGCAGCTGCGGCTCCAGGCAGTGCGGGGTGTGGGGTTAGCAGGGTGGGGGGGTCCCGGCGCACTGATGACAACTCCAAATGCTCCAGAGCCCAGCTGCTAATCGCTTCCAGATTGGCCAGGTCAGGGCCAGGGCTGCTGCCGCCTGGCTGCTTAAACAGCCCGTCGCTCCAGATGGCGGCTGGCTCCAGCCTGGCGAGCAGGTTCATGAGGGGCTGGGGTGGCAGCAGGTGGAGGACCCCCTGGCTGCCAGCCGGCCTCGGGTGCCTCGCACACACTTTGCCTGAGTTGGAGGCCCTGGGCTGGAAGGGGCTGCAGACACCGAGCCCATTGCTCAGAGGAGGGAAATGAAGGTCCAGAAGGGCTGGGGGATGGAGCCGGGGCAAGAGGGCTCCTGGTGGGCTGGTGCTGGGTCTGCTCTAGCTCTGGGGCTCCCACACACGGCAGGCAGTGCCGCCCAGAGAAGAGGCAGGGCAGGGAGGCGTCGTTGCTGGTTCATGAGGGGCTGGGAGTGGCAGCAGGTGGAGGACCCGCTGCATTAGGGTCCAACTCTGGCTCAGGCTTGAGCGACAGTCATTCCACCCTCTCTGGGCCTCCGCTTGCACCTCTGTAAAATGGAGGTGTGGAGAGTACAGAACTGGAAGGATCGCCCGGAGGTCAAGCCATGGTCCCGCTGAGTGCTCCTGCTGCTCCTCCTGCACCCCAGCTTCTGCTACCGCCTGACACGCACAGCCTCCTCCAGGGGGGCGCCCTGGCCTCCTGCTGTCAGTCTCTTGATTTGCGCAGGCCCTGTGCCCTCCCTGTGCCCGTTCTCATGGAGTGTCTCTGACACTCCACATGACTGGTACCTGATGCTTTCGTTGAGGCAGGGTGTCACCATGTAGCTCAGGCTGCCCTCCATCTCACCACGTAGCCCAGGCTGAGCTGGAACTCACAGCCATCTGCCACCCCCACGTCTGCCTCCTGAGTGCTGGGCCTGGCCTGGCTACCTGGTGCTATTGTCCCCTATATGGGTGCAGACAAAGGGCCAGGCGGTAACTGGTGCTCCACCCGGACAGATGAGGACACAGAAGCCCAGGGGTGCAGCAGGATGAGTAATTGTGTTCCTGGAACCTCTAAGTGTGCTACTCTGTCTTACAGGGGTAAGGAACCAGGGCTCAGAGAGGTTGAGTGACTTGCCTAAGGTCACACAGCTGAAGCTGGAATTTGAACCAAGGCTTCTAGCTCCAGAGCACATACCCTCAACCACATGGCCCCTCCCAGCAAGTCTGAAGCACACTGGTGCCTGGCACATAGTAGGTGCTTTCCCGAGGCCCCATCCACCTCCACCAATGCCTGGATTCGGATTTCGGTCCAGCCTTGAGGTCAGTGGCCTGTTCTGCCCTGTGCCTGGGAGGAATGTCCATGGTGGCTTCGGCCTGGGTCCGAGAAGAAAGGCAGCCTTGTGGGAGAAAGGTGAGCCACTGGGTGGGCGCGGGCATGTTTACCCAGGGCCGGGCGTGTGGCTCGGGGTGGCGCCGCTGTCAGTCGCCGGCTGCCCGGGGCCTGTGCTGGGCTCCAGATGTGTGCTGGCTCCAGCCGGCCGGGCCCCCACCCCCGCGCACAGAGGGGCTTTATCAAAAGCGGCTGCGGGAGGCCCCGGAGGCCGCCTGGCTCCAGCCTGCTGCTGGCTCTGAGCCCCGGCCAGGCCTGCAGAAGCCAGGAGAGCGCGGGGCCTGCAAAGCTCATTTCTCCTCCTCCCTGCAGGCCAGGGCAGCGGCTCTGCCAGGAAACCCAAGGGCCCGGCGGCCAGGAGAAGCGGCAGCACAAAGAGCGCCCTTCGCTCTCTGCCACCCCTTAGCGGAGGGCGCAGAACTTAGGGTTCTGCATGGGCCCCCACAGGAAGACACGGAGGGGCAGCCCAGGGCAGCATGGAGGCTCCTTCCATGGCAGGAGTCTCACCCGCATTCACAGGGCCCCATTCTAACCAAAATATTATTTTCCCCTTGTGTTTTTGGTGCTGGTGATTAAATCCAGCTTATACATGCTGGGCCAGCGTTCAACCACTGAGCTGCACCCACAACAGCTTTTATTTTATTTTATTTTAAGACAGGGTTTCATTAAGTTGTTGGCCTTGACCTTGTGATCCTCCTGCCTCTGCCTCCCGAGTAGCTGGGTTTACTCATACTGACTTGTGCCACCACATTAGGCGGCTGCAGAATGTTTTCTTTCTTAGGGAAGGGGGTGGGGAATGATTATGTTTTCTTTTTTGGCCTGAGCTATTTTGTAATAATAACAACGGGTGGGAAAGAATAAACAGACTCCTGCTCCCAAGTTTAGCCCTGCTCCTGGTGGCAATGGCTTCTGGTACTTTCTAGAGATAGCCTGAGAACCCACAAGCAAATTCACACATCTCTTTCCTATTTTGTTTTGCTTTTACAAATGCTATCGAAATACACACACACACACACACACACACACACACACACACACACACTCTGCTCTGCCCCTGTCTCTTTTTCCTTAACAACACACCCCAGCCTCTCTGCAGCCTCACTGTCAGCGTAATATTCCACTGTGTGAGTCCACTGTGCCTTGGTTTCCAGATCTCTTGTGACATCTAAGCATCTAAGTAGCTGCTGGAGGCTGCTCACTACTGCAAGACTCCGAGATAGGGATCTTGTGTCTTAGAGGACTCAGGCATATTGATCTTGGTTTTGGTGGTACTGGAGCTCCAACCTGGTGCCCAGAGCAAGCTCGGTAGGTGTGAAGTCACACCCCCAGCTCTTTCAAGGCCTGTCTTTTCAGCAGTTGTAGGGATCGAAACCGGGGCTTTCCACTGAGCTACATCACTAGTTTTTGTTTGCTTGTTTGTTTGTTTTTGTTTTTTAAAGTTTTGAGGGTCTTGCTAAGTTGCCCAGGCTAGGCTTGAACCTGCTTTCTCCTGCCTCAGCCTCCCAGAGTGCTAAGATCACAGGCGTGTGGTATCAGAGGTGCCTCCCTCCTCTGGAGCCTCCATGACTTCCTCTCCCGAGGGGCTGTGCTGGCCCATCCTGCCCAGGCTTAGGGAGAGATGCTGGCGAGAGAACAGCTCTCCAGCAAGAGTCCTGTCTTGCCTCCATTTCTTTCTAACTACAGAAAGAAACAGATTCATTGAGAAACTTTTTTTGTGTGGGGGACAGGGCCTCACTATGTAGTTCTGGCTGGCCTTGAACTCACTCTGTAGCCCAAGCTGGCCTCACTGAGAAACTATATAAAACAAAAGAAATTGCCAAGTTAGAAAGTGACTCTTCCTCCCAACATGGAGACACCCATCTAGCCCACCCCCAGGGGACAGTTAGAGACCAGTGTCTGGGCCCCAGGGCCAGCTGCCCAGTGTCCTCTATGTCCCCCAGCCGTGCAGCTGAATCAGACTTCCTGCTCCAGCATGGCCCGCATCCCAGGACTCCCACACCAGCCGTCCACACCAGAAACCCCGTGCGGGTCACACAGCTAACACGCATGGCCCTTTCCTGGACTCAGGCCCTGCAGGCTCGGCCTCCTCTGTCTCCTCCCGTCACCTCTCAGCACCTCTGTCAGCTCCGTAGGAGCCAGAGCCCGAGCCCACAGCTTTTCCGAGGCCACCAGCCACCATGTCCTCTCTGGCTGAACAGGAGGTTGCTCCTGCTGGTCCCAGCCTCTCTCTGGCCTCAGCCCCACAGCTGGCTGGCTGCGCAAAGGGGTCCTGTTTGATGGGGCAAATTCCACCCCAGGCCCTGTGGTGGCTTGAGGCATTCTAGTGGGCCCGGGTGCTGAGGATGCAGGCTGGGGTGCTACCAGAAGACAGGCGAAGGTGGCGCCACGGCCCTGGGGTTCACCTCCTCTCACAGCCGCTGCCTTTCCCAGTTATGGCTCCTCCCACCACTGGGCCTGAGTCAGGGCCACCTGCGCCTGGGGCCCTTCCCCAGCTATCTGCTGGCCCTGCCCCGGCCCAGGCCGCTCAGCAAACACGCCGCCTCCTCCAGGAAGCCTTGTCCCCTCTGAGTACCAGCGCCCTGCACCCTCCTTTGCCGTCCCTCTCCACGGGGACCTCCCCCGTGTCCCACTGACCTGTCTCTGTCAGGATCACCAGCCACACTCAGCTCCCTGAGGACGAGGGCAGGACATGCCACAGAACACAATGGCCACCTAATAAATGCCAGTAGGTTGACAAGTGACACCTCATCAGGGCCCTGGTGTCTGGGACAGAGACCTGGAGACTGAAGGCTGACCGCATGCTGCAGGCCCAGAGGGGCCTGCCAGGTCCCAGAGCCCTGGCTGGAGCTCTCCCAGTGGCCCTGAGCAGGGGCCTCCCAGACCTACCCCCCCCAGGGCCCAGCTCCGACTGCACTTGGGCGATGGTGAAGGTATCCTGGGGCCTCCCAGCCCTCCCTATGCGGGGCTCCGTGACTGTGCACCCTCTAGGGCTGGGCAGCACAGACATATGCCTGGGAGCTCTCAGCACCCACTGTGCGTGGCAACTGTGGCGGGCTTGGGTCCTGCCGAGAGATAGCTGGGCAGCCCACTTAAGATACAATACCACCCTGCTGCCCTGGGAGCCCCCAGGGGCACTGACACAGCATGTGATCCAGGGAGGCTTCCAGGAGGAGGTGAACTCTAACTGAGGCAGAGAATGCATGAGGGGAACTTGAGGTGTGGTGGTTCCCACAAGACCCAGGCAAAGCAGGCATGTTCACCGTGCTAAAGGCCTGGGCCTGGGTGACCCTGGGCCTGGGGTTTCACGGCAGAGCCCATGGCAGCCATAATTAAAGCCTCGTTTCTGTAACTGTCTGTCCCTGTCTCCCCAGCCCAGGGAACTCCTTGAGGAGAGAGCCTGTCCCCTTTGCTTTGGTCACTACTCTGTCCCCGGGGCCTGGAGCACCCGCCTGATGCTTGTTTGGGCTTGAATTTTGTCCCTTCCAAAATTCCTGTCCACCTGGAACTCAGGATGTGACCATATTTGGAAACAGTCTTGAGTTAAAGATCCCGAGAGAAGATCCAAGTGGTGCTGAGGTGAGGTTTCAGAAAGAGCAGAGAGGGTTGTGGACACAGGGAAGGCTGCATGGGGACACAGACTGTGACCAGAGGGATGGCGTTGCCAATGTGGAGCGTGTTATCCCAGGTCCCAGGAGAAGAAGGGCAGACTCAAGCCAGGGGTGAACAGCTCTACCACGGCACCTCTGTGGCAGACCTCCGGGTCCCAGAACTCAGCAGGACGCATTTCTTTGTGCATGCATGTGAGCACGCATGTTTTAGGGTTTTTGAGACAGGGTCTTGCTCTAATTCAGGCTGACCTTGAACTCACTACGTACCCCAGGGTGGCCTTGAGTTTACAATGATCCTCCTGCCTCAGCCTCCCTGGAATTACAGGGTTAGAATTGCCCGCCCCTAATATTGGGGTGAGTGGACACAGGGCTGGCTCTGTATCTGGGGCTCCTGTGTAGCCATGGTGGAAGCTGGGTTCAGGGCTGCCAGGTGGACATGAGGCACTTCTGCAGCCAGTGGGCAAGAGGCTGGTTCTGCAGACCCCACCCAGCCCCTGAAGCCTACTCTGCCCTTGGGTTACTCTCCCTCCTGAAGCCTTGAACAGGAGCTGCAGCCCCAGAGCTCGAAGCCCTCCTCCTGGGAGTCCCCATGTGACTCTTAGCACCTTCAGGAGTCCCCTGGAGCTGGGCAGGGGAGGAAGTTCCGCACCTGTCTGCCCTCAGTCTCTCTGGCTGAGGCTCCTGAGGTTGGGAGTAGCAGGATTTGGCTCTGTGGAGCACCTAGTGCGCAGCAGGCTAAGAGAGGTAAGAGCTGGGTGTATGGTGGCCTGCGCCTGTAGTCTCAGCACTTGGGAGGCTGAGGCAGGAGGATCTTGAGTTTGAGGCCAGCCTGGGCTATATAGTAAGACCCTGTCTCAAAAAAAAAAAAAAAGAACCCCAGCAAGAGAAAGAGAGAGAGCTCAAGCACTATGAATCCACTGGACTTGCTGGGCTTAGAGCTTTTTGATGCCCTGACCCTTGCCCTGTTTGGGGGACCCCACAAGGCCACCTCATCCCCCAAGCTCGACACCCTTGGAGGGTCACAGGCTTAGATTTCATGCTCATAAAATGATTGGAATCAAAACGCGGCTCAGACGGGGAGGGTTGGGAAGTCAGCTCAAGGCAAGAGGGGGCATGAAATTCCAGCCATCTGCGCCCCTGTCTGGGGGAACCCACCACAAAGGGGGCCCCTGGAAGGACGGCGCTGGTGCAGACCTCACCAGTCACCTCAGCAACAGTCTGGATCCCAACAAAGACTTTTAGGGGAAAATTTTCCGAGTTTTAGAAAAGACAAATGGTGAAGATTCAACCGAAGTGCCTTTCCCTGGTGAGGGAGGGGCAGAGGGCAGGGACGTGGGCCTGGAAGGCAGGGTCCCTTCCTGCTCTGTCACTAGACTTGCTGCGTGACATGAGGTAAGCTGCCTAATTATACGCTTGGATCCCAGGGCTGTGGTAAAGGTGACTGAGAGACTTTATGTGACGCACTGGCCCAGTCTCTGGACTTTGCTGGTGCTGTTCCAGCTCTGGTCCTCGGACTTTTCCTCACGCTGCAGCCACGACTCTCTCTCCTGTGTAGTGCTACCTGGCCCTGCCCCATCACCAAGGTGGGCCTTGCACCGTGGCTGCAGTCGCGGAAGCCAAGGACCAGAGAGGGACGGACACTCTGAAGGGCACACAGCAGGTGAGTAGCTGGGCAGGTGACAGGAGCCCAGGACCCGTGTGCTCTTTGCCAGGTGGGGCAGCTGAGCCCCCACAGGTCCGGCAGCAGCCCTGGCCAGAAGCTGCCCCAGGGCTGTGACACTGAGCATGTCCCCGAGTGTCCCAGAGCAGGGACTGGGCTGGAGGGAGGACACGACCGGCATACTGTTCTGTCTCCTCTGGGGATTTTGCCATGTTACACACAGGCACCCACGCGAGAGCACGGATGGGTTTCCCGCGTGTCCAGCGCTTTCTGGGCAGCATCACCACGTGTCTTGGTTACTTTTCTCTTGTTGCTAGGACAAAACACGCCACACCCAAGTTTAAGGTAGAAAATATTTATTTAGCTCACAGTTTGGGGGGATGCTGTCTGTAATCAGCAGGCTCCAAGGCAGGGCGGCTGGGCACAGGGGCAACAGCTCAAGGTGGCAGAAGACAGCAAAAGCAGCAGGAACAAGAAAGGCGGGGGTGACCTGCCGCTCTCCCTCCCGTACATCTGTAAGCCCGCTACGAGCTCCCAGGGCGGCCGCAGCGCGTATGCGCCTTCTCCACGCTGTGCCTCTTGCACAGGCTCAGGATGTTTACAAAGTGAGGCCCCTGACCCCCTGCTGAGGGAAACTTCTAAACTTCTCAAGTTAATACAATGTATCAACCATTACACCTCATCGTCAGGCCTGGCTTAAAGGGGACAGATGATGGTAAGTGGAGGTCAGAGGCGGGAGATGCTGCGGCGGAGGGCACTGGCCCTGTCCCCACCCACGGGATCCCCCTAGGTGTCTCCCTGTGCTGAGGAGTTTGGTGTTCAGCCCCTGCTGTGCATGGAGGGAACCCCGTGTGGGCACAGGGGGAGCCACTCCCAGCAGCCATCGTGCCCATGTCACAGATCAAGGACAGGTGAGTCAGGGGCCTGGGTTTGAACCCTTGGGCCTATGTCCTACCCACACATACAGTCACAGCTGGCCCCCCAGGCTCCAGGAGCCTGCGCTGTCACCGGGCCCTCCGAGGCCCGATGACAGCAGATAATCCCACGGACTCAGTCGCCGGCCAGCCTCAGCGTCCCCCTCTGGGCCTCACGCCCTGGCAGCAGACCCGAGGCTGTGTGAGGGGTCCGTGAGCTTGGGCTAGGAAGGCCTGGCTGGCTGGGGCTGGCTCCGGACACCCTGAGCAGGCCGGGGAGTGGCAGGAGGACAGAGGGCATCATGCACACTGGTGTCCTGCAGCCCTGCTGGCCTGTGCTTGGTGCCCTCAGGGCCCTTGCTCTGCCAAGCCTAGGGTCACATGTTGATGGCTTCTTGGGAAGAGCTGTCCTTGGTACAGTATCAGCCGCAGGACTGGCCTGGCCGGGGTGGGTGGCTCACCCCTAGGAGCGGGGGACAGTGTACTCTGGGTCAGGCTGAGGAGATGGAGGCCAGGACCCTGCTCAAGGCCCCTCAGGGTCCCTGGGCTCCTCTCAGTACCCCAAGTGTCCCTGGAGGGATGGGCAGGGGCCAGGCTTCCTCTGCTGTAAAGTGGGCGTGGCTGAGTCCAGTCCCCCAGACTGGGGTGGCCCTGTCACAGAAGCAAGGGTTGGGGAGCCTTGACCACTGTCTTCAGTCCCCATTTGCCCACACCCGCCCCAGGCCCCAGGCCCAGCCTGAAGGACAGTTCTAGACCAGACAGTGCTGGGTACTGGGTACTGGGTGTTGGGTGCTGGGTGCTGGGTGCTTCAGATCCCAGTTCTGCTGGACCACCCTGAGCCCATTCTTCATCTCTGAGCCCAGTGTACTGATCTATAAAAGAGGGGCTCAGACAAAAGAGGGGGGTGCCCCTGAGAGCCTTGTGGCACCCTTGGGGGAGGGGTATAAACTGGCCTGGGCTGGGCTTGCATTGGCTTGAAGTGTGGGCAGTGGAGACCCCCCCGCTCCAGGTCACTCTGAGCAGAGCAGAGTTCTGCTTTGCAGCCCAGAGCTGTGTGGTCTCCAGCAAGTCACTCAGCCTCTCTGGGTCTCAATTTCATACTGTGCAGTGGGACTTGCCCTGTCGTGGCCGGGGTCCCGTGGGCCGTGCCTGCAGAAGGAGCTTTTTCCTGAAGGGAACACAGGTACCCTCTCTCCTTCCTGGGGAGCACAGACACGGGGGGGGCTCTCTGGAGCCTCTTGGGCGCTCTGGACTGGCCACTCCTTGGTGCTTCCCTCTGGGGGCCTGTGGTTCCACTCAGCACCTCACCTCCCCTCAGCGGTCTTGGGCTGCAGCCTGGGGACCCAGGTTCTCTGCTCCCCAGAGCCGCCCACCAGTGGGTACTGTGGCCCCCTGTGGTGCCTCCAAATTCCAGCCACTCTGAGAGGTGAGAGGGGAAAGGTGTTCTGTGCAAAACATTCGCCCCTGGACTCAGCTGCGGGCCTTCTCACCTTTCAAGGGAATGCAGGGCCGGTCCCTCTGGCTCCAGGTCTACTGCAGCCACTTCCCTGTCCCCAGGCTTCTCCCCACCCCCTCACACTGGCCTCTTGGCAGGTCTTCAAGCCCTGCACACACTTGCCTCAGGGCCTTTGCATGGGCTTTTCCCACTGCCTCTAACGTCAGCATGATGACCCCTTTTCTGCTTCAGGTCCTTTCTAGATGTCACCTTCTGTGGCCCCGCTGCAGTCTCCAATAGCTTCCCAGCCCCCTCCCCATCCCCCCGTCCCCCTTCCCCGTGTTACTTTCCTTTAGGGTAATACTCATCACTGATCTTCTACCTCTATTTTTTTTTTTTTTTGGTCTGAGACAGGGTCTTGCTATACAGTTCAGGCTGGCCTTGAACTCACTTTGTAGCCCAGGCTGGCCTCGAACTCGCAATGATCCTCCTGCCTCAGACTCCCAAGTACTGGGATTACAGGTGTGCGCCACCCGCCTGGCTCTTGTTTAGTTTTGGATAGGGTCTCCCTGTGTAGTTCAAGCTGGCGTTGAACTTGTGGCAATCCACCTGCCTCAGCCTCTTGGGTGCTGGGATTACAGGTGTGGGCCATGGTGCCTGGATCTCCATTCAGTTTTGGTTTATTGTCTCTCCCTCTCCTCCCCAGTGCCCGTCAGCACCAGCAGAATGTCCCTTTACTAGGACAGGGTTTCTGCCTGCTGCCCTGCTCACATCTGTGGACTGAGTCTGGAAGTGCGGGCCTGGCATGTCCCCAGGGCTGGAGAGGCTCTGGAGTTTGGAAGCACTGTGAACTGTGGCATGCAGAATCCTGTGGATGCCACAGCTGGCTCAGCTGCCTCTGAGCTGGGGTTCGTAGGACAGAGGTGCTGCTGCCACAACAGCAGTCTCACAGCCTGGCACAGGTCTGGGGCCTTGGGCCGGGGAGGGCCCGGGGCCGGGCTCTGGCTCTGCTGGCTCTGGTCTTGCTCTAACCGCAGTGTGAAGTGGCGAAGCAAAGGGTCAGGGAGGCAGCGAGGCTGCATGGCCGGAAGTGGCCGGCCCAGCCTTCTGGCCTGCATTATCTGGGAAGAAAAAGAATTGCATTCCAGGAACCCATGGTTGGGCGCCAGAGCTGCAGGGAGTGGCATGGGGGGGTGGTCCTGCCTGCGGGTGGGGTGCCTGGGTCACTAGGTCAGTGGGATCAGGAGCTGGGATTTGAGACCAGGCCTGAGGAGATGTCCCCAGGGCCCCAGCACCTGCTGTGAGGGAGGAGAAGCCACTAGCCTGGCTGAGCCACTGGTCCTGCCAGCCAGGAGACACCTTCCCCCAGGGGCCTGAGCCAGCGGGGCTGCCAGCTCACCCACACACACATCTGCTCCTTCTCCCGAGTGTGACCCTGGGACATGTGGCCTCTCCCCAGGGGCTTTCTCTCACTGTCTTCTCACCGGGAATTGTCCCACCAGGCACCTGCCCTGAGGCTCACATTCGGACTGGAGCCACTACCTCTGGGAGGCCCTGCCAGGTGCCGCCCTTCTCCTCCCTTCCTTCTTGGTGCTGCCTGATGCCTGGGAAACAGAAGGGGTGTCATGTCCATGGCAACTGTCCTGAAGCCCTGCAGAGGTTGGATGTTACCTCTTTGTGCCTGGCTGCATCTCCGGCATGGGACTTGGCATACAGTAGGCACTGTATAAATGCTCCCTGGCTGGCTGATGGGTGAAAGCTCTACAGGGAAGCTCTGGGCTTTGGACTGGCTTGGCACCCAGGAAGAGAGGGGGTGGGAGGAGGGGCTGGGAGGGCCAGGAGTCCCCTCTGTCAGGGAGCTCAAGAACAGCAGCTGGGCTTTGGAAATAAAAAAATACTTGGGATGCCAAGGCAGGAGGATTGGTGTCAGTTCAAGGCCAGCCTGAACTACAAAGCGATAAACTCTCCAAAAACACTAAACAATACCACTCACAAAACAAAACAAACAAAACAAAACAAAACAAAAAAGCCTAGCTGGGTGCTGTGGCACATACCTGGAAGGCTGAGGCAGGAAGATCTCAATTTTCAGTCCAGTTTGGACAATTTAGCAATTTAGAGAGACCCTTAGTCAAAGTAAAGAAGTAAAAGGGTGGAGGATGTAGCTCTGTGCGAAGGCACCGCAATAAATAAATAAATACCTACAAAATAAAAAACTTTCATACCTTACACAACAGGAACAGAGGGCTGTCACTGGATCCCAGTGTCCTGTGCCTGGTGGCCTCCTGGGGTGACTTCGGCCAAGCGCAGGTACGGGGCAGCTTGCCCGCCCCTTCCCGCCTCCTGCAGGCCGCCCCGCCTCTGTCCCCAACTATCCCAGTGTCCGGCCCAGCTGCTAGCTGCCTGCAGGCAGACGGTGCTGACGTGAGTCCGCAGCGCGCGGGCGCCCCCTGCTGGGACTAGTCTCATTCCGCTCTTGCAGGCAGCGGGGCAGGAACAGCGTAGCTAACCGGCATCTGGGAGGGCGGGAAGTGGGAGCACTGGGCACCCGAGGACACAGAAAGGGTGTGGAACCTGCCCGGGGCCACACAGCTGGTGGGCGGAGGACCCCAGCCTAGAGCCCGTGACAAGGAGGTGATGAGAAGCTTGCACCTCACGGGAGAGTGCACCGCCTTTCACCCCTCGCACACGCGAGCATTTATTGAGCACCTGCTGTATGCCAGAATGTGCGAGGTCACAGGGACATAGCAGCGAACACAATAGGGCCTGGCCCTGCCTTCCTGCAGCTGATGCTCTAGAGGGAGTGGGGAGAGGGCAGACAATGTCCATAAATACCGTTATCAGACCTGTGGGTCAGATAAACCCCACACAGAGTCCTCGTCACAGCCACCCGCCCACCACAGCGTGATTTTTGGCCACATCCAAGGCTTATGCGGCGTTTGCTTCTAGACACCTGGCTTTGGCTTGGCTGCCTCCGGGAAGGCTTCCCACCACCACCTCCTGTCCCCAGTATCCGGCCCAGGGTCCCATCCCTGGGTGGTGTCACTCTTGCATTTGTCGCTGCCTTTGCTGTGGCATCTCTGTGCCACTGGTGCCCTGCAGTGGTCCCTGAATCCCCCCTGGGAGCCCCAAGATGAAGCCCCAGCCTGCTACGGATGGAGGCGCCCTTCAGGCTCCTCCCTGTGTGTGGCTGGTACCTTTCCAGATCCTGCTGAGGGCACTGGGGAAGTTTTGCAGCATTAGGGACTGAACGTATGCTTTGCGTTAAACTACCTCCTCAGCCCTCCTGCTCCTTTGTTTTTGAATTGGGAATCGAACTTGGGCCCATCCCGGCTCCCAGGACAGCACTGGGCCCTCAATGCTCAGCTGTCGATGGTCGGCAGCAGGCCGGTGGGGTCCCGGCCAGGCCTGACCCTCAGAATCCTGCCAGGAGGGTTACCACTCTGGGCTGTCCCTCGGGGTCCCTGCTACGCTTCCAGCCATCCAGCACTCAGGGAGCACAAGGACGGGGGCTGCGGAGGCCCAGGACCACAGGGCTCCGCCCTGTCACTGCCCATGGCCGACGGAAGAGGCAGGCCGGGCTTGGAGCTGGCCCTGGGCACCGTTTCCAGCACCAGGTTCTCAGCAGAATAAACCGGACAAGCTGCATTCTGCAAGGGAAGGCAATCGCCTGCCAGCACTGCAGCTTGCACATGGGTGACAGGGACAGAGCAGGGCCGGGTGGTGACTTCAGACAGCCTCTGCCAGGAGGAGACTCAACAACCTGAGGGCAGGCAGGGGCAGAGGGGAGCCACGCCCAGGGAGGTGGCTGTGGCCGGTGGAGGCCGCAGTGAGAATCGCCATCCTGTCCTCACTGCGTTTCTGCAGTGCTCTGCTCAGGTGCTGTGCCACTGACTACGCCCCTCTCCTTGAGGTTTTGTTTCCTGTGGCTTTTTGAGACAGGGTCTTGCTGTGTAGCCCAGGGTGGCCTCAAACTCACAGTGATCCTCCTGTCTCTGCCTGCCGAGTGCTGGGATTACGGGTGTGTGCCACCACGCCCGGCTTTCCTTAGGTTTTTTTTTTTTTTTTTTGCGGTATTGGGGATCGAACTCAGGACCCTGCGCTTGCTAGGCAAGCGCTTATTCCACTGAGCTATATCCCCAGCCCTTTCCTTAGGTTTTTGAGACAAGGTCTTGCTAAATTGCCTAGGCTGCCCTTGAACTGTCCCTCTTCCTGCCTTAGCCTCTGGAGTGGCTGGGATTCCAGGTGCGCCTGGCTGACAACTGGGCTTTGAAGGTCCCCCTCAGGCACTGCTAAGAAACTCTGGTCAGGAGGGACGGGTGTGCCCCCGTGCCCGAGCACCTGCAGTGTGGTGTCAAGAGACCGCTCCTTCAGCCACATGTCTCAGCTCTGACACCTGTTCATCCATGGGACTCAACCAACAGCAGCTACTTCACAGCCTTTTTTTTTTTTGCAGCATTAGGGACTGAACGTATGCTTTGCGCTAAACTACCTCCCCAGCTCTCCTGCTCCTTTGTTTTTGAATTGGGAATCGAACTTGGGACCTCACACTTGCCAGGCAGGCACTGTGCTGCTGAACTACAGTCCCAGCCTTTTTTTGGGTCTGTAGTTCCTTTTAAGTTTCAGTTTTCAGACGGGATCTTGCTGAATTTCTATTGTCCAGACTGAGCTGGAACTTGCAATCCTTCTGCCTCAGCCTCTTAAAGAGTGCGGAGTCCCCAGGCGTGTACTGCCACACCCAGCCCCTTTCCAGCCTTAAGGGTGGGACTGAAAATTCCCCACTGATCTGAGTTGCGCACATGTACCGCCCTGCCAGGACCACAGAGCCACCACGGCTGGGGGAGGCCGTCATCTGTCACCAGCCCTGCCACTTGTCTGTGTGCCAAGTAGCAGTCAGAGGGTGGGCATTCATGTTACACCCACTGTCCAAGGCTACGAAGTTGGGCCTCTCCGGGTGGGGTGTCACATCCACTCCCACTGGCAGGCACAGCGTGGCCTGGGGGACCACAGAGGGCGCTCAGCCTGATCTCTGGTTGGTAACTTGAAAATTTCAAAAACTTTATTTTTCCTGCGCTAGAGACGGAGCCCAGGGCCTCACCATACCAGGCAATGTTCTACCCCTAAGCTACCCCCAGGGCGTTGAATTTGTCAAAATTTCGATGCACGTGCTCTGGACAGAGTCGCCTCCTGCTGGACTCTTGCCACAGGCCCAGATGTGTGCACATGCACACGCACACGCACACACATGGGGAACCCCCTCAGCCTGTCAGGAGAGGCCTAGCCTCCAGGGGAGGCAGGCAGGCCCAAACCACAGCAGAACCCAGGAGGAAGGTCCAGGAGGCCCATCAGGGAGGCCATGTCCCACTCCCATGGAAAAGAAGGTGAGGCGGAAGGAGGGGCCCGGTCATTGCACACATGCGCTGAGGACCATCTCCAGTACAGGGGATCGAGTCCAGGGCCCTTGTGCTGAGCTACATCCCCAGCCCTGCTTTTCTGATGTTTTTGATATAGGGTCTCAACTATGTAGTTAGTTCACGCTGGCCTTGAACTGGGATCCTCTTGTCTCAACCTCCCGGGTGCTGGGATTACAGGTGTGTGACACCATGCCCAGGACGAGTGTTTTTTTTTAAACTTGGAGACAATGTCTTGCTAAATCTCCAAGTGGCCCAAGTTGGGCTTGAATTTGCAATCTTCCTGCCTCAGCCTCCTGGAGTGCTGGGATTCATGTACACCACCAGGCTACAGTCTCTTTAGTGAAGAGAACCAGAGCAGGATTTCCAGCTCACCTTGTCCCTCCTAGTGTAAAAGGCAGACCCACTTTACTACCAGGAGTTTGGCTGTGGTTGTGTCCTACCCTGGCTGTGTGGCTGTGGCTCCCTGCTGCAAGTGACAAACTTCCTGCTTTCCAAAAATGCATATGCTTCCGTTTTTTCCCACAGTGGGAACTGGGCAGTTTCCTACCATGAATTGCACCTCACCTGGAGAGTTGTCCATACTTGCTACACCGGTGGAGGGCTGCAGAGCTCCAGAGCCTGTGGACCTCAGAGGACATGGCGGCCCTCTTGGGAAAAGGGCCAGCTGCTGAGTGCCATGTGCAGCGTGCCACAGTGCCCGCGAGCTGGCCAAGGACCGTTGGCATGCTTGCTTTGTCCTGCACAAGGTCTCGCACCCAAGCCCTGCCTCCACAACGGGTGCTGCTGAGCTGGCTCCAGGCCCACTTGTCCAGGGTGACTTTTCAGGGAAAGGGTAATAGCAAGGAGCTGGCTCTGCTGAGGGCCTCCCCACTCCCAGGCCACTCCCCAGGGGACAGTGACACCACACGGCTGGGCGCGTCCCCGAAGCCCACCTGACATCTCTTCTCCCACACTGGGGAGAGCGAAGCTTCCAGTAGCAGACTACATTTCCTCCTTGGAGAAGGGCGGGTCCTTGAGGTTGAGCCCAGAACTTCCTCTGGGGATCTGAACTGCCCCCCAGACAGGGACACAGGCCAGAGGGAACAGGACTATCCAGCCCCTCAATCCCCTGAGAGGGTGAGGACACGAGGATCTGCTGGTAAGAGCAGAGCTTGGACAGGTCTGTCTACCTGACCCCATTCAGGCCACCGCACGTCCTGAGCAGGCCTGTAACCGAGGGCATCTCCACCTCAAAGGACCTGGGCTGCCAAGATTAGGAATGTGTTGGAGGTCACAACAGTGGAGACTCCGGCTGCTCTCCTGCGCACCAACCTGAGGGGCTGATTTCTGCACCCCCAGCTTTACAACTCGGGTTACTGTGGAGCCGCTGTACCCTAAATTTCTACAGTGAGAAATGGACAGTGCAGTTGACCTGGTGACAGGGAACGTTACTCTCAGCTTGTTAGGTAAAATGTGAACCCTATAAAAAACTGTCATGCTGGGCACAGTGGCACATGCCTGTCATCCCAGCACTCTGGGACAAGGACAGGACCTCAAGTCCCAGATAGCCCGTTTTGGAGACTTTGTCTCAAAATTTAAAAAAGGTTAGGGATGTAGTTAGGTGGGTGGCCCTGGGTCCAATCCCTAGTACCTTGCACTTGGCTGGGGGCGGGCATACTTGATGACTGCAAAAAAATACATTTTTTGTCTTTTTGAGAGGTTCTCACTAGGCAGTTTAGTATGGCCTTGAGCTCACTTTGTAGCCCAGGATGGTCTCGAACTTGCAACCCATCCTCCTGCCTCAGCCTCCCGAGTGCTGGGATTGCAGGCGTGTGCCCCCATACCCAGCAATGTTGCACTTTTTTGAATTTTACCAGTACAAATCAGTGTGAATTTGTTTTCTCGTTATAGAAGCACTTATGTAAGAGTCCTGATTTTGCCTGTTGGCCTGAAAATCCTATATATTCTTCCAAAGGGGTGACCCCCGTAATAAATTCTGCCCCTAAATAACATGCCAAGAGGAAGGAGGGCACAGCTTGTTAAATATTAATGCACGCTTTCGTTTTATTATATTAAAATCAGGCAATGGTCTGACAATAAGAAGGCTGCTTATGGAATACTGTGAAGTCAAACTTTAGAGGATGTTAAACCCTTTGAACTAAGGTTTTCCCTAGAAAAAGATTAATGGAAACATCTTTGCTTTTCAGACTTGATAGTTACTGCTTCAAAAGGTGGTTGTACAC